>JAPYYX010000969.1:0-33956 GCA_030522605.1 Cremastinae sp. B BG-2022a
ATGTTACAACAATTTCTCTACTATTTACCATAATGCTACGGAAAAATGTACTTGCCTCCTTTTTTACACCATCTTGATGGTGTTTTTGCGAGTATATGATATACTTGAAATTAAGGAAAATATGGTCATGAAATGTGAAAAAAATAAAACTTATCGCAGTCTTAAAAAAATTGCTGGAACTGAAAAAAATTTCATAAACAAAAAAATGGGAAGAAATTTTAAAATAATATTCTTCATCTCAATAGTAAAGAATTCATCGTCTTATTAATAAAAGAAAATATCTGGTGAATTATTGGAAAATTTGCTTATTTTAAAGTGCTTATGCTCAATCAATTTATTTTCAATCAAAAATTGACATCGAGCTTATTCACTTGTCAGATTTTGTATGACTATGCAGTACAGAGGAAATGCGGAACATGATTCCACGACGTAATATAGTGTGGCGACGAGCAACTAGACCTGGAAAAAGACGAATGAGATGCGATGAAGACCGGACAAGGAGTTTAAATTTTATGTGACTTTTATATTGCCATCGTAACAGTAATAACTGCTGCGTTGAGACATCAAGTATTTCCCGTGTAGAACCTACGGTGAAAGAAAAAGTATAAAAAAAGACTGTGCGGTAAAAAGAAAGCAAGGGAGAACGAGGAAAACGCAAGCAAGATAAAATAAAAAAAAACTGAAATGCACACCATCAAAATTTTACTCCCAATCGTTGGGAAACTTTTGATTTGCTATAAAAATACTTGAATCACTTTTCCATGCTCAATTTAAGTGCATTTACAATTTTTTTACGGTTTCCATTGTGAGAAAAAACGATTAGAACGAAAATTCTCATTTCTTTGAGATTTTGCATGGAAACAAAAAAATACTGCAGTTGAAACGAGAAGATGTGAAATTTTTAATTTCTGAAAAATAAAGAATTATTTTTTAACTCTCCAGTAATTTAAAGTTGACGAATATGGCAATGTAAATTTAAGGACCAAGATTAGATTTTGTTATAAATATATGCATATTTAACTTTCATTTTTGGCTTGGCTATAATAAAACGCCAATAAAACGTTGAAAATAACTTGTTAATGGAATTCCCGTAAACTTTTTGTCTAACGGAACGATTTTCGTATACAAATATGGGTTTTGAGACAGTGTCCTTGACTCGCTCAACGGTATCTCGTGCCCTCAGCAGAACGCGATCTTTTCTCCTCTCTTTCTCTCTTCTGTGAATATTCACGTAATTGCGGTTACGAGTCTGACGCCAGACTCGGTATGCTCGCTTCGACCTTTCTCCGATCTCGACACAACGTGAGCTATGAACTCTCTCGAGTTTAATATTATACAAACAAGTGTCGTCATCATATATCAAATCATTAAATCGCGTTTACAGTATTTTTTTCCATCCACATGTTTTTGTCCATTTTTTTTCTATTTTTTCGAAAATTTCACTTTTATTTCTCCATCACTTTTTTTGAACCGGATATACGAAACATCCTATTATTTGTACAAAAAAGTACATTACGAAGTTTGAAAAAAATGATGAAATGTCGGTTCTGAATTTCTCTTCGAAGAATTTACTTTTGACTGAATTAAATTTAATCCGTTTCTCCCACACTTTTCTCTTTTCCTACTCCGATGATCATTCGTCCGATAAAACATTTCAATTTTCCTGATGTGTGATCTTAATTTCCACTTCGCGTGTTTTAATCTAATTAACAATTAAAATACCATACGATAACCCATTGGGATCTGCTCCATTTTAATCTGATGTAAGTATTCAAGACATATGTAATGAAAAAAATTAATTCAAGATGTTTAGGAAACGGTCATTATACATTCGGTATTCGATGTGATATTATGATACGGTAAATTTGATGATACAGTTTATTTTGGTCCACATGGATTTAAAAACGTTTGAGATATCTGGATCTTGATGTTTCGTCGGGTTTTGACTCGTCGACCTTAACGGTACACGTCTTGTCGAGGTCGGAAGCAAGTTTCTGTCTCTCTTTTTCCGTCTCATGCTGAGTCGACGCGAGCTCCATAAAAGCGTATATAGGACAATCAACATGGACTCAATGTTTCTCAATGAATTTTTTTCTTCCGCGACGCTGTATGGAGACACGCTTCAGAATTTTGTGCTCTGAACTGGACTTTCTCGAATTTTTTTCCAAATTCGTTCACTTCATCGTAAGTTTCCTGTACACAAGTTCAGGCGTGTTCTCACCATATTTACTGGTTGACACTGACGATTCTACGAGACTGCCAGAAGCGTGAACTGGTTTAGAACTCTCGAGATATCCGACGTTTCGTACCTCCCACCGTGAAGCACTTTTTCTTTTCTACTCTCTTCTTCATTCTTCCTTTTCTTTCACTCCCCCATGTTTTTCTCTCACTCTCATTTCAACGCGAGAAAGCATTCAACGAAAGTCAGATCATTCTATATCCACCGAGCTGAGGAGAGATTTTTATCAAGCTCGAAAGGAAACTTGATAAGATCGAAGAACAAAAATATATCTTGATGAGAACAGTTCTCGTCCTTTCTTTTTATTGCAATTAGATCAGGGCCGGAAATCATTGATAAGTATAGGGACAATGAACTATAAAACAATACTATTTACAGCTTTTGTGTCGTCGTGTCCCAGAAAATTTGAGTGCGGTAGATAATTTACTTTAGAAACAATTTTATTTCGTTATTTAATTTTACGTATTTGTGGCTAAACATTTTTAACCACAAATATATACCGTCTGTAAAATGTTTTCTTATTTTTTAGGAGGAATTTAATAAAACATACATTTTAAATCTTGAGAATCGTGTTCCATCGTTGAAGTCTATTATTAGGGGACGTTAATCATTCTCAATTTTATTTGTCACTGAGTCTCTGATTACGTTAACCGTGGCAATTTCTCTCTTTCTCTGGCTCGTTCAGTCTTTTTTTCTCTTTCGTAATAATCAATCTTCTCACTCATTTCGTCATTCATGCTGCGCGGTGAAATAACAACGCAACGAGAACAACGAGTCTCGAACGAATACTCGTTAATTGATTTCAACTCAGCTCTCTCTCTCTCTCTCTCTGCCTCTCCGAACGCCCGCCTCGCCTTTCCACCAACTTTGCTATACTTGATAAATCACGAACGCTTTATTCGTGCGGTCAACTACAACAGAATATAGAATCGATGAAACAAAAACACCGCGAGCGTCAATCCACCCTTCCACGGGAAAATCGAATTTCTCTTTCGTCCATCATTCTGATCTTTTGACTGCATATTTCAAAAGTGCATTTCTCTGCAATGGATCGCATTTTCGTGCTGGAAACGCTACGAAAATTGCTTCATGAATTTTCCTGCTGTGCATTTTTCTACTTTGCATTTTTCACTAATTCATGAATTTAATTAATTTTATAATATTATTTTGGATTATTTTTTTATGAGCCCTAGAAGTAATAAATCTCAAAGATTAAAAGCGAAATGAAGCGAGGTTTACATATGTATTTCTTTCTCGTTATATTCTAGAGCACTCGCGAAATTGTTTCTTTTTCCTCACTTGTCTGTATAATATTTGATTTTGTTTCATTTCCCATGGCGCGTTCGATGTTCTCTTGGATCGTCATGAATTCACGACGTTTCAAAAATCATGGGATTGAACAACGCGTCGTTTCCTTTTCCGAGACAGAGAGCACAATTTGAGATTCCGGCTTATATTCTGTTGTGGATACATTATTAATGCAGCGAAAGGAAAAATCGGTGGGTGCAGAGAACCGAGGAGGAGTAGAAAAGAGAGGAAAGGAGAAGAGCGGAAAAAAATGCGAGAGGAAAAAAATGAGATCGTCTCTGTGGTTTTGGTAGCGGAGCTTATTGAATATGATATTGGATATCTTGTGGATACTCCTTTCCCTGAGCGTTTCTCTCCTTTTTTTCTCTCTTCCGTCCCTTCATCCTCGCGCCATTACTGAAGCAACCCCACCTGATACCCGATCGCGAAATGACAAGGGAAATTTAAAACTCGTCATGCCTCGGAAGAGGAAAGAAAAGCTCGAGAAAGATCCCTCGGATCTCTTTTCCCTCCCTTTTCTCTATTTTTCTTCATCATCTCTCTGCTCCCACTCGCTTTTTTTATCATTTGGATGAACTGCCTTCTAATACACCATCCCCGAGAAGGAAGGAGACGGAAGGCCAATATTTTAGCTACGGTGTGTCTTCGAGAAAATGAAATTTTTGTAGCAATCTCGTCTTCGACCGTAATATAAATGATGAAGGATTAAAATATACTTATTCCTTTTCTAATTTTTTTGTATTGTTCTTGAATTAGTTATACACGTAACACTATTAAATTTTTTTTATGCTTCGTCAGAACCTTTTCTCTCAAAAACTGCAATCGTATTTTCAACTGTTTTTATCTTTTTTTTGTTGAGAAAAAAACTTGTTCCATATACCGACAATTTTCTTTCGACAACCACATTTTTTCTAGGCGAAATCTCTGCTGACTTCTCAAAGAAAAGTCTTCGCTCATCAAAATGAAGTTTCCTGCATGCTTGGAATTGCACAGTTAACGATCTTTTTCCTCTCCTATTTTCACTTTTATTTTTATTATTATATCTCCACTCAAAAAATAACGCCATGAAACGGTATGTATTGGGAAATGATTTCTTTTTATTTCTCATGTTTTCAAGCAGTGAAAAGATGAATTGTTTCAAAGCCGTGGTTATATAATTAATTTAATGCCAAAAACTATTTTTATGATTGAAGAATGAATAAAAGACGTACATATTATCGTTGGATTCTTATAATTCTTTATAGAAAGAACGTTGAAAGAATACCTGTTACTTTACAATTAAATGTTGTTGTCTCGGTAATTCGTATAAAAGAGATAAATTGACATAACGAGTGTAGAATGACAAAAAATTTGTTGTTACGCTATTCTTTTGTGTGTACTTGTTCTTTCTCTGTGCCATTGTATTTCTTTTTTCAGACCCTTTAGTTGTCCCACAAGAGCATGAGCGGCGCAGTGTTCTTTTGTTGTATCAACTGACAATGAAAACGCGTAAAAAAAAATTTTTGTACACAATAGTCAAGGGTTAGGGGAAATAAAAGTCTCTGGTTCGCATTGTTTTTGGTTACGTTGTTACCGTTTTACAATTGATTCAGTCCGGTCAATCGCAATGCTGAAGTTTTCTTTTACATCAGTTTTTTCGTCATAATGCACACAAGAAGATAAGCGAGGCTTCCTCTTTTCGTTCTCGGCTGAATAGCGGTTGGAAATGGTTTTAAATAAAATAATCCCCTATTTAAATTTTTACTTAAAAATAAACATTCTGTATTTCCAGCTGTCACTCTCACTATACAATTTTCCGGACGATTTTCCGCATTGGAATTAATAGTCTTGAACTTAAAGTAGCAAGTGCTTTAATTCTATTAAAATGACAAGCAAACAATAATTGACAAAAAGAGCTGACTGTCTCGTTTAATCGAATTTTTAATGTCAGTGTGTCATGCTCAATTATTGAAGAAAATAGAACTGGAAAAGAATGAAAGGAAAGTTTCTGCTGTTTCGAGGAAGAAAAGTTTCCTGTTCGATAAAAAGAGCCAAGAAAAGGCCAAACTGCAGTGCACTTTCGTGACAAACCCACTTTGCTCTGTCACATCCACTTACCTATTACGAATTAAGAGAATTAGGGCATTTCTGAATTTATTCATGGTGGAATCTGCACGACATTGATTCTCAGTTTTACTATTCTGATAATCTCTTTTTCTTCTTGAAGTCTTGTACAATCTGTCTTTTCTATGTTTTCGCATTTATACTGGAAAACAGTTGTGATAATGATTTTTTTAAATTGATTTTCTCTAACGGTTTTTTTTCATAATTCAATGTTTCAATCGAGATACGAGGGGTACATGTGGTATGGATGAATGCATACGATAACAGACGTAACACGTTGCGGATTCGTGACATTTAATTATCTAATATTTCATGTCACTTTTCGTACGAAAGTTACGGGCTCGCTGGATGAATTTAGCAGCATCACCAACCGCGGTAAATACGCTGCGGCGCGGAACCGCCGGGGAGATAGATCGAAAGAGGAAGAGGCAACCGAAAGAGAGAGAGAGAGAGAAAGAAAAAGCGAGAAAGAGGGCACGTGCACAAAATTCGCGACTATCATAACTCACCCGAGAGCTTTCCTGGCGAGTCATGCATCACGCCCTCTCTTCTCGTTGTTAAATTCGCACTGACGAGAGCCAACCTCAAAAAAATAGATCGTGAGACAATGAATGCGTAGAGATGAAAAGACACACGTATACAAACGCACAAGGACGTCACTCAAATTTATACACAAAATATAAATACATAAATAATCTTCGAGATATTGAAAAAAAAATTGTTTTGCTTGTAATTTTTGAATAGGGCCTAAACTATTTTGTACTTTTCAGCAGTTTTGTTCCTTCCAGAATAGTTTTTTATCTGATCAAAGTAAAGAAAAAATCTCTAATATACTCACTGAGATAGGAAATTCGGCTTTTCGATTGTTTAAGTGCTCGAATACCTTTTATCAGTAAATCTGTCGATAAAATAAAGCGAGCGGTATCACGTTTACACGTGCAAAGTCTCTGGGACTTTGACCTTTTTCATGTTTTTTTAAAATTCGTACCTATATAACAAAATATTCTTTGTATATTGATAAAGTGCGGAAAAGTGAGGAAATGCTGAATGGCACGAGATCGCGCATGAGCTTCGATACGAGCCGAAGCCATCAAGTATTAGAATGTCACGAGGGCGAGGGTAAATCTGGTACAAGTCTTCGGCTCATGCAGCAACTTCAATATCAGCCAACATTCTTGCACTTACGAACATATTTATAGATATGTCATATATATAACGACATTCAATCGTATTGTACCATTTAATCGAGTCTTACGCGCACGCACTCAAATAAACGAGTATACTCTTCTATTAATATTTCTCACGGTCTGTACGAATTCAATATCGGCTTCAATGTGCACCGCGAATTTCCTTATGGTCATAGCAATGGATATTGTATGCAACGGATCTCACACGTGTAATCGCAAGAGAATCATATCATCGTTATTTGTCTTGGACGAATCAATAAACTGTAACGAACTAGACTTTTGTTTGATGTTGTTCACTCACTTCAGTTACATCGGACCCTTCACGAGAGAGCTCACCTTTTTCCGCTTAATCTCTCGGATGCCGAATGGCTCCTTTATTTACCTGTTAAATAGATCAATGAAGATAAATAGCCGTGAATGGCTGCGGTAAGCAAGGATGAGGAAGATGTTTGTAGAAAGGAAATCAACTGCTTCAGCGTAAATCGTCTGAATTTAGAAAAATATTGTAACGTTTGATTAAAACCTGGATCCCGAAAGGAAAAGCTCTAAAGTCTATACCAACTAATTCTCTGGTAAATATGATGTATTTGCGTACGGAAATGTATATTATTCAGGAAATGCGCGCGCGCCTGGGTGAGTTGCAAACACCTTTTGCTGCGCGTTATTTCGGTCGCATAATCTACTGTTGTTCGCTCAAGCACGCATATCAGAGTTCCAGTTCAAAAGAGAATGAGAGAGAGGATCTTGTGGGTTCTTTCAACACGGAAGAATGAGCGTTGGGCCAATTGTGCTTGCTTCAGAGTGTTCAGAGAAAACTTCGTACGGACGAAAAGCGGAAGCTGAGAGAAACGGGAAGGAAAAAATAAAACCGGAGGAAGAGGAAAGTCCTATGGTTGTTTTGTTGCACGACAGAAATTCTGCGTTTCATGACAAGTAGGATGGTGGCGCTGCCATTGTTGTTACTACAGAAGCTTTAATTCGCCTCCAGGAATTTTGCCAAGTGCTCCGGAGTACCCGCTTCCACAGTGCACTTGAGCTTGGACCTATAATCTACATATGTGGATGGCTGAGAGTATGAATTCGTGAAAACAAGAATGCGAAGCTAAAAAATTTATATCATAATTAAGAGAAAAATATTTGAAGGAATCTAGGACAGAATAAACAAAGCTTCTGGCACACAGATGCCAGTAAATAAACCAAATTTTTAGCCACATCGACTTAAATAAGGTATGAAATTAAAACAATTGTAATTAATCCATAGACAATGGCAAAAAATAGATAGATAGATAGATAGATGCCAGTTTTATTATACTATGTACAAAATAAGCCCCTAGGTACAAAATAATATTACAATAGGCCTTAGCAGAAGTACTTACGATCAAAAAAAGAAGCAGAAGCATACAGAGATAGAATCAGAGAACGACTGAGAGTAGGAGAAATTTGGGAGGTAGCGTGTGCGAGAAAATAGAAGAAATAAAAAGTGACTACGAGGGCACTTAATCTTTCTTAGTGGAAGAGAATAACTTTTTTTTTCGGTATGACTAGTGTATCACGAATCTATCTATATATTGGAGAAGTTCAAGAAAATCAAATTTGCATGACGTTTGTCCCCGTAAGATAGACAAAGTGCCCGATGGCACAACGTATACCTAGCCGAGGTCAATTTCCAATCGGTCGTGTTACTCCCGTGGGAGATCCACAATTTCAATTCCTGTTCCGCAGTGCGATTCAAGTCGTTTTGTACAAGTGGGAATTTTATATATAGCAAAGATTTCCTGCTCTCTGTCACACTTTCTCTTTTTATCATCCTCTTTGTGTGTTCTAGTCGAATTAGTGCATCGACGTTTAAATCTCTGGAGTCTTGTCCAAATTAACAACGATCGATACTATAGTAATTCTTCGATAGGTTTTATTCTTCTAGAAAAAAAATAAATTAAAAATTTGTTCTTAATTTTGTGAAGCTCCGAAATCCTGCCAACATGGTTCCCCTATATTATACAATAGGAAAAACAGTTTCAAAAGTGTTATTCCAACACTCCAGATGGAAACGTCATAATCACGTTTTCATATCAGTAAGTCGTGTCGCGCAATGCCCCGTGGTAAACTGCAATATTGAGTGAGTTTCCTAGTAATCCATGCTGTTTACCTAAGAGCATACGATGCGGCACCAAACGCCCGGGAGCAATCTCGATAAACAATTAGGTCCATATCTGCCACCGTGACTAGGAATCTCCCATCTGATTCGCTCAGAAATTCAACTCCCTCGCTTCCTCATTATCTCGCGTCGTATAATGTACAGTTCGCAGATAATACCGGACTGGCAATGTAGACGATTAACGATCTGTTCAGCAACACATATGCTGAAACCCTCAACGGTACATGTCTTAAGAAATTAGCAACAGCGATAGTGTTATGCACTTGATTTTTGTCCACGATTCAACTAATTCATATTGCATCTTATGGTTGATCGACATTTATAATTCACCCATCAAACTACTGATTACTGATGATCAACGATTTCATTCGTATGGCAACATTCAATAAAATTTTAGGAAAGGAGCTTAAGACCCTTATGAAATCAACCTTTACGAGGCTAAGAAACAGAGTGTTGAAGATATTTCATATATTTTGTGATTCGTTGAAAACATATTGGGGCATGTGCTTCATTCCGAGTGTGTGCATAAATGTAGGAAAGCTTACTGGGTGTATTAAGACCGCTGATGTTGAGAGCCGTCTCTCTGCGTACTCAGCCGGTTGCGCTAACGACTTTGGTAAGATAGTGCTTGCGGTATGAGAGAATCTTTGGAGCGGACAATATCCTTGGTTGCTGCAGGACAGAATATAAGCTCGAGGGGAAAGACAGCGCATATCCGGCGAAGCTAACGCTCCTCCCTACTCGCCTCGCTGCTCGGAACGTCCGTAACACTTAAGCTCCTGATTTAAGGTAGCAGTCGAATTTCCGTGGTTTGTCGAAGCCATGAACCCGTAGAGACGTACTTAAGAGCCTTTCCACTCCCCTTGAAGATCATTCTGTCAAAAGTGCGTCTTCGACCGCTTCCAAGGATTTCTTGCGAAACGTTTTCCAGCGAAACGATCACACCCGGAATCCCAAAATAAGTTGATCCCGAAAAGCTCCCGATGAACATTTGGTATCGCCGTTTCCTTGTAACAAAATGGCCGGTTAACCGGGTCTGTAAATTCGTTGTTACAGCCCTACGAGATCGAGCTTGTAAATGGAAATTCTATCCACCCGCGCGCGGTTGGTGTATGTATTCGTGGTAAACTGGATCCTCTAGTTGCATCTGAGTCTCGAGAATGAAGTTTTACTCTGGCACTTGGAATTACAACAGTGTTGTGCCTCGTTTGAAATATCTTCCATGAAATTCATTCGAATTACTCAAGCTTCATTTTTTACCGAGGAATATGATAATATAATGAAACACTAAAACATCCTGACAATTCAATGAATTTTACAATGGACAAAAATTAGAAGCAATCGATCAAGAAAACAATTATATTTCATTCCTCTCTAGTTTCTGTCGCTTTCTTTTTTTCTTCAGGAATCTTACAACTATTGTTCGCCAGAAGAAAGTTCCTTACAATTCCAATTACTTCTTGATCTAAGTTGGCTATATAAGTTCTCGGAGTAGAGTCGGCATCAGAGGAGAGCGAGTGTCAGTGAAACGAGGACGGAGATTTCAAGCTCAGTGGAACGCGTGCATCTGGCACATGGAATAGGTAGACTCGGCTTCTGGCGCTTTTCTCGCTTCTGTATCGCGCTGACTTGGCTCGGCTGCGAGCTTCCTATCGTTGCGGCATGTTGGATGTGACTTGCTACCGCCACTCGCTGCCCACACGGAAATTCTCTTTCGCTCGCTCTCATCCTCCTGTCTATCCTCCTCTCTCCCTCCAAAACCTGACGTTTTACGATGACAGCTCTAAGCGGGAAACACTCCTGTATTGATTATTGCTCAAATGACCGAAACGTTTGTCCAACATGCATCTCGTAAAGTTTGCTCGATAAATTTTCCCCAGTTCACGCCCGATTGTTCGCGACCGTTCAGATCTCTACCCACGTGTCAACAACTTGAGAAAAACGAACCATACTAATTCTTGGTATCTCCTATTCTATTGTTCTTATTCTAGCAGCAACATAAATTTTTATATAATATCAATATCCTGATCAATTTTTAACAAGGTCTAACCATTCCGGACTTGATACATTGGAAATTAAATGTCTGCTTTCATGAGCATGCATTTTCTAGATCATAATAACGAATATTTGATATTCAAAACTATTGGTAGTAATAACTAGTCAGTAAGAGAATACTGTGGATTATTATGAACCTAAATTGACAGAAAAAAGCGAAACATTAGAGAAATTAATTTTTGTCAATTTCAAAAATTTTATTTCCTATTCCTCGTTATCATTTCACTTTCAACAAAAAATAGAACACCAATACGATAAAATCTTCCAAAACCTTGAAGTTGAATCTGAAGCCTTTGCACTACAGAAAATCGTTCCCATGGTTGGTTTTGTGGTCCGACTTCCATTGCCTCTTCTGTATCACCGCATTCTTGTTGCTGACGTATTTCGAAGGTCGAGAATTGACGAATCGAAAAATTTCGATACACCGAGAATCTAACTCCGATATATACCTGACGTGCTGCGTGATAAGAATTCGGCTATTCCGACGTGTTCCATCTCGATATCGAAATCTTTTGGTATATGTATCTATTGACTTTACAAATTCCACTAAAGCCCAAAAAAGATTACTCTAATTTTTATTTTATGAAAAAAAAAGAAAATCAGTTTTGGATACTTAAAAACAACTACAACGTATGTACTTCCAGTCTGAAGAATATATTTAAAGAAAATAAGTATTTAGTGAAAAAAACAGCCGGAAATAAAAATAGAAATTTATGTTGATAATCCATTAATGTATAAAAATTTAGAACATGAAGATTAAATTCCACAATCGTAATTTATTATTTTTATCTCTCCGAAGCTTTTGACCTCATAAACACGGTTCGAACGTGTCAAAAGTGAAACTTCATTTGATTTAAATCAATGATGATTTCTTCAAGTTGTAAAGATGTGAGATCAACGCAGTGAGAGGTGAAATGTTTGAAAGAAGCAATACGTAGAAGTTCCGTTACGAACCGAGAAATCGGAAAAAGGGAAAGGGGAATACGGAGATTCTCATCCTAATCGGCTCACGACCTAACCCGAACTACCTTCACACTTTACGTAATAACGGTTGCACATGTACAATCCACACTTCGAATTATAGACAAGAGAGAATGAAACTCATGGGTTAGGAAGTCGGATACTCGCACGTATGGGCAGTTATCTTGTAGTAAAATTTTCACAATAGTACTCTCACTTTTAATGCAATTGGAGCAGAATAAAAAAGTAAATAACTATTTAGTATTATATGTATAGTTCAAGAATTAACACAATTTATATGAAGCCTCTTATACAGTGAATCTCTTTGTTAATAAATAATCATGTGTTATAATAAATGATACATTTAAAAACGTATTTCGTATTTGGATTTTCATTAAGTTTTGTTAAAATGTTTGTTGTATATCTGTTCTATTTTATCCAGACTTGTTCCACAAATTAAGTACACACCTGTAATCCGAATGTCGGGGAAAGACTACAAGCAAAGTACAAGCAAAGCTCGTGCACACGTTCCATGCACTCTCGTGACTTCGCTCGTTGCATAAAGAGTGCAGACTTTCCGGAAAGGAACGAGTAGCTTTTCGCCTTTTTGGCATCCGCTTTTTAGAACAGAAAGAGAGAGAGAGAGAGAGAAGAAAAAATCGCAATTTGAACCGCAGACGTGAGTTGCAGGAACGGGATCGCCAGTCTCCTTTCGAAATTTCCTTCACATGCCTTCGCCCTTTCGTGCATGAGAGGTTTGCGATCGAAACTTCGCTGCCTGCTCTCCTTTCAATTCCTTCAGTCTTTTCCCATTAATCTTTTCCCTCTTTTTGTACTCCTAGGAAAAATTCTTCGAACCGATTATTCGAATTTGAAGCAGTAAATAATTTTTTCTTTTTCGTAATATAAACGTTTTTTTTTACTAAGCACCGACAAATTTTTCGAACTTAGAAAATAACTTTCGAAAATAGACAAAAGAAAGGAAAAAACGTAAAAAAATACATTATATCTATAACAATGTCTATAACTTTTATAATTATTTATTTATATTTAAAAAATTTTTTTAAATTCATTTATAGTTCATCATACATCTTGATTTTAGTCATTTTTCTTCGTATAATTTTTTGAAACTAATAATAATTTGTTCTTTCTGGTTTTCTCTCTATCCTCACGAATCTTATACGTGTCGCGCGAAAGTTTCGAATTCGTAGCATCGACAGAGAATCATAGATGAGCGGAAACTTTGCAGAAAAGTAACAAAACGTAGAAAAAGCAAACCCGACAAAACGACCTCTGGTAAAAAATAGTTCTCCACTTTGATTTTAGACTCAGCGAAAGTTTTTCGATAGCGAAAGCTCCTTTATTTTCTTTCTCTGATCTTTTTCCGTTTTTCTTCCCTCGCTTTTCCACTGGAGCATGCAGGTTATTATTTATCCGAGCTAGAGATTCAAGTTTTTTCTCTTCCTCTCTTGTTCTCCGTAAAAAAATCCTCTGTTTCTGCATTTGCAACCACAGAATTCTTTTTTCATCTGTACTCAAGCACGTTTTTCATTTTTCTTCCAAAAATTCCCATACACGTGGCATTTATGGCTGTGCTGGACCATAAGGGGAAAATCGTTGAAAGTATCTTGCTTGTGGTGACCGGCATGACACAAGAAGCAAGCAGGTGCGCGCTTCGACGAAAGTTTTAATACACGACCCTGATATTTATTTCACGTGCAGCATTTACAGGCCTTGCATAAAATATGAATATAATTGTTTCAACGGTTCCGGTACACAGATGCATGTGATAAGTTTAAAAAAAATTATTTTTAAGAGAAAAAACAGCATATACATCAGTGCACCGCTTTAATATTCGTGAGTATGTATATCTATCTATGGTACGTCTGCACGGTGTGGAAAGCATCCGAGAGAATAGGATTATACGTAGAGGGTGTCGAGTCGAATAGTCAAGAAAAGATCGTAAATTTCGTTTGTGGAACGTTCGCCATCTGCCGAAACTGGCACGCATATAAATATCGAGTATTTTTTCGCAGATTTTTTTCCTTGTCTATAAGTACTGGATCTCCCGTTCGAATTTTTTTCTGACGCAGATGCCAAATTCATCGCTTCAAGTACAAAAATCTATCGGCTCTTTTGCATTTTTTTGTTAAGCGTTTTCGTTTATTTTTGTGCGCAAAAATTTTATTTAGTGGAATAAACGTGGAAAGTTACGTAGATCCTTGATATATTCATCAGACTGTCAAATAGATTTTATTATCCAGGATTATTTGGAAACAGTAAGCTTGAAGTTAAGTATAAATCGATTTTCATTGCGTAATAAAAGTTCAAAAATCCTTTTTTCACCTTCAATATATTAAGAGCGTGAAATGATACATGGATGTGCATATACGTGAATCGCGAATAGGATTAAAAATGGTATATGTTTACTGGGACTTTTATTACAAATAACTGTACATTTTTCAGCCGTATTTAGAGTCGGACGTGCGAACGATAATTAATTTTTAACGCGAAAAATAATTTTTGGCAATGCCTTAACTGGAGCAACTCCGGGGAAGGGTAAAACGAACGAAACGCATTTCTGGATACATGGAATAACGAATCATGATATCGTTCATAAAGTTCGCATAACCGCGATGTACGGAATTCGTTCATGAAAGGCAAAAGGACGTAAATTTGTCACGTTTTGGGTGTATTCAATTTGCGCGATTAACTCCTTTTGTTTGTTCTCCCCTGTAGTTCGGGTCCCTCATATAGAAATACTTTTGCTGTGTGTTACACAAAATATCTGGAATAGAATTTTCCGCGTTTCGAATAAACATCCGCTCACGATTTGTTTGCTCCGATTGGGAAGTTCTCTCTTTCTGTCTCTCTTATTTCCCTCTAACCACGCACATGCGTTATATTACGTTTTGGTTATGAGAGATATCGAGGGACATTAAATACTCCAGAAACGGATGTGAGAATAATAGCAAACGGAATTACACGAGCACACAGATTTTAGAGAATGAAAGCCGAATTCAATTTTGGGTTGCATAAGTCCTTCCTACAAGAATTACATCAAAACCGATATAAAATTTATTATTCATAAATTTTATGCCTAAAAGAATTCCTTTTTGTTCAAAATTTTGAGAATTTCCATGGAACTTAATTGATGTATGGAATGAAAAAATGTATGTGAAAAATATCGAGCAAATCAAAACTTGCTTGAAAATCAAATATGTATTTTTTATTGAAAAATTCGACTGAAATGTTTTTTAGTCCTATATGTATATGTGAAAATACTCTCTGCCTTACAATATATCGTGGAATTCCTCATCATATTCATTTTTGGAAAATAACTCTTATGAAAAATTCATTAGTAATGTTGTTCACATATTTAGGAATTCGATCAATACTGTTGAATATTTTGTAAAAATTATCTGATATTTATGCAGCAAAATCGTCATTATCTACTTTCGAGCCTGTAATTCAATCTTTCCCCTCACGTTGTGAAAAAAACTTCATTAAAAACCAACACTGGTTTCAATGTTGAGCATATAAAAATTCAATTTATTGGGTAGAGATTTCAATTAGCTGTTCATGTCAATATTTCAAGACATATGTAAATATTGTAAAATTTTCACGGATGAAAGATTTTACTTTGTCTAAATCATTTTTATAAAAAGTTAAGCTGAGGTTTTTTAATAATATACGGAAAACCTTTTTGTCCATCGTGAAGCGCATAACCCGATTTCTCTTGCACGTGTTAGTTTTGAATGTGCGTACCGTGTAAATCGTTCATTTCACATTTACAGTGCACCGTGCGGGCTACTGCGGTTGAGTTATGTGTTCAACTGTGTATGGAATTCATTGAATTTGCATGAGCCTGTGCGAGCGAACTCTAGCGTGTATCACAAGCGGGAGAGAGTCGAAAAGAGAAAGAGATGCGGAAGTGCATCCCCGGAGAAAAAGAGAAGTGGATCTCTCGTGTAGCTTCCAAACGAAAGATTAATAATCGCTTTTGTACAGGCGGACGCGTTTTTTTAAATTTATCACTATTCATAGACACCTTTTTCCTCTTTTTTCAAATCGTCATCTCATTCTTCAACACACGGAGCTCGATTTTTTATATATGAATTTTTCGCTCCACTTCACGCTTTTTACCAGATAATTTTTATCGATCTCTGCTAAAACGCGAGAGATTGCAGTTTCCATTTTTCACCTATTGCTCTCGAGAGAAAAAAAAAATGAAAAGCTAATATTTTCCGAGGATCGACAGTATATAAAGTTTGAACGTGAGTGAAATTGTTTGCTCGACAAAAATAGAGTCACTTTATCAGGCTATCTTCTGTATCTCCAATTTTCCTTATCAGTAGAAGAGTGGAGAACGAAAGAGGGAGGGATGGCGAGTCCCGCGGTCGTTAGTATTATCCTTTCGATATTGGGAAATCTCTTCTCTCTTTCTCTCTCTCTCGTTCTCTCTCCCCTTTGCTATCTCTCGCGAGTTTTCGCAGGAGATCGAGAGCGTTGGCTGCTAACGATAATGGTTGGAAGCCACGTCCCTCTCTGCCACCCTCCTCGAGAAGCCAACACGAGAAGCCGAGATGAGAGAAGAGGAGGAAAGCCACATTCAAGAGGTGAACACTCTACATCGGGGCAGTTCGAGAGGGTTCGCGTACGATATATTCGAGGCAAAGTAAAACTCGACAGAAAACGGAGAAGAAATACCCGGCAGACACGAGACTCCTGTCATAAACTATTTAAACTTCCACGTTCCGTTAAATTACTAACTGATCACGATTAATTGCTATAACTTCGTTTCCATATTTTTTTAACGTTTAAGTATAGTTTTACGTTAAAGTACACGAAAACGCTTTTTCTTTTAACCCATAAAAATGTTAATTTCACTCTTTAAAATTAAAAGAAAGCTAATTTTCGATGGACTGCATATGCATGTGTCTCTTTAAGCAGAAGAAAAATAAAGAGAAACAAACGAGTGAAATAGCTCTAATTTTCCACTTGAACTTATCACAGAGATTGGTGAATAGATAAGAGAATGGGTAGAAGCGAGGAAAGGGAAGTGAGCACGCGAGAGGGAAACTTTGCGGAAACTTTCTTTCGTGATCTCGTGAGACTTTCCCATTGTCTTTTACTCTGATTCTTCGGGAGTCGTGGGGGATAGGCGAGAAGCCAGTCGCGTGCATTTACAAGCCAAGTTCGTCACGAATATTCTCCAGCGCCGCGGAGACGAGTCGGGTCGAATACTCGCGGTTTACGCTCCGCTTGAGAGAAGTAAGGGGAAACTGAAGAACGTAGACTCGCTCGGAAGTAGGTACGCTCCGTAAGGGGCCAGACGCGAGTGAGAGTTCTCGAGAGAAACCTGATCGTGTATCGTATTAAATGCAACCCCTCTGCCACCCTCTCCGTTCTCCGCAAAATTTTTCAATGTCTCTCGGTTCTCGTCAATATTTTCGTTCTCTCCGCTTTGCAAACGTATATTTAGATTATCCTGATGAGGGTTCGAGGATCATCTGTCATTATTTTTTCGTCGTTAATTACAGACAATCGAGACATGTAACGAGAAAAGTAACAATTTGTCAAGAAAATTATTAAGGAAGAGTCGAGGCTTGAATAGATGCGTCGCTGAGATTTTTTTATGGTTATTGTTCATATTATCGCTGAAGATAAATTGGGGCTGAGAGTCTGATGAATTGTATTACAAAGGTCAAAAGATCACTTGACAATTTTTTGCCTTAATGATTTCTGGTCTTCCGGTCACGTGGTTAAAGTGAACTTCATATTCCATTTCGTATTATCTGATGTGAATCTTGGTAGGATCGCGAGATGAAAATTATATCGTTGGTAATTTTTTATAAGTCTTGTTTGCATCACTTTTCTAGGAAGAATTTTCGATGTCAGAAAAAAAACTCTTGTGTACTTACGCCTACGCGAATTCAGACAGAATGCGAATAACAATTCCACTTTATCTGATGAAAGCTAATAGCAAATTACCCTACGAGACACTTTATAAGAACATTTTTTCACGGTAAAGTAGAGAAGGGAAAGACGATTTACCTAATATCGGCGACTTTCACATTCTCCACGGACGCGTCTGCCGGCGGACCTGTGCGAATTGCCACGCTTTTATAACCATACATTAGTCTAAACAAAAAAACAAGGAAGGAACGTCAGTCAGAAGAATGAAAGAAAACCGAGCGAATTGAAAAAAAAGAAAGTCATTTCGAAAAGGTACACGAGATTTGTCTTCCAAAATTAATGAAAGTTTCGTGTCACGGTTGCTCTCTTATCACCGTGATATCATCTTTCTCAGTGTCACGCTTACGATTTTTGAATCCGGGTACATCGCGAAGACGCTCGTTTATTTGTTATTATTTCCTCCGTCGTTCTCTCATTACGATGTTTCTCATGCTTTTTCTCTCTCTCTCTCACTTCGTCTTCCTCGTCGATGATTTTTTCTTCGCGCACGTATCGATTTCACCCGTAGCATCGTCGAGACTGCTCGGAAGCGCGTGCATCGCCGAAAGTGGGCCGATCACACGTGTGTGCCAGTCGGCAACTTTAATGGAGCATACGCGATAGTTACGCGCAAATCGATCCTGTATTCCAGCTCGCAACCACGCGCGCATACACTCTTGAAACACGCAAACAACGAACGTTTGCTTTCTAAAAGAAAAGAGTGCAATTTCGAACGGGAATGAGGAGGATGTCATTCTTACGGTAAAGACGTAATGAGATTTCTCTCTCGTTCCGTGCGAAAAAACTCAACGAAAAACGAAAGTTCGGAGCGAGGACTCTTGCTCATTACGCTCCCAAATTAATTATTCCAATATTTACCTTTTGAGAACGTTCATTATTTTCATGAAATGATTGCGAAAATATTTATCTCTCTTATGAGTCTCACTTTTTTTTCTGTAAATATTTAGATCAATCAAAAGAAATAATGATTTCTATTTTCCTCGAATATTTTTGCAGTATCTAAATTATTTATTGGGGGGACACATATGACACGAAAACAAATTTTTTTTCATTGGATGAAATTCATTATTTGTAAATTACCATACCTAGAGTTTTGATGTTTAAATTATCGGATTAATTTTATGATATGCTCTCTAAAATTGGAGAATAAAATGAAAAATCCCCGATGCGATATTGTTCCGTTCCATTCATACTTATTCCTCGTTCACAAACGAATTTCACCTCTGCATACACAGGCATTGAAAAGAAGAGATGCGGGACCTCCGCAGAGTTTTGGAGCATCCGGTATGCAGTCATGAACCCGTGTTTTCCAAACTTAGCCGGAAGGCGTGTGAGTGCGTTGCAGCTAGATCATACGAATAATTCGCGACGTTACGTTAACACGCCTTGCGCGATATATGTATATGACGTGAACTCAGGAAAACTGGCATAAATTAGCATTAATCCGTCCACTAAAATTCATTCTGGGATTGCCCGAGCGTGTTATCCTTCGCATAAATTTATGTAGATTATCGGAATCGCAAAAACAGAAAACAATATTCATAAACTTTTTTCCATTTTAAATATTAAGAGCAAATTTTCATGAAAAAAAAGTTCAATAATAGTTAAAAAGATGATTTATTAAAAAAGTAATTTCAATTTGTCCCTTATATCATTTTATTAGAGCAAAATGAAAACACGGAGAAAAGAAGAGGAGATAAGATGTGAATTGCACTTTGAAATTTCGTCGGGAGAAAAATGGAATAAGGGAATGATATGAAACACTTGGAAAGACACTTTAAACAATTCGGCGACTTTTGATGCGCAAAATTTGCTTAGTTTCCGTTCTCTCGTCGTTCCTCCAGCTTTCTCACGGTTAGCACTCGACTTCTGTGCGATGCTGCTTTCGGTATAAGTAAGACGAGGACAAGGACGAGTACGTGCCTTTAATTCTCTTGCCGCACTTGCGCGCAAAACTTGCCACTTAGGTAAGCAGGCGGGTATTAGCGTTCTGAGTGAGCCCTGAAAGTGTGGTTTGTTTGAGATAGAAGATGAAGAAAACGAATAATAAGATGAGAAAGCCTAGTACGTTAGATACGAGTGCGTCTCGTGTCAAATTTTCGAGAAAACTAGATAGAACGGGAATTCCTGACGTTTCTCGGTGCAGTTTCGTGACTTTTCGCTACTCCAACCTCTGAATTTTCCCGGATCTTAGTCACGAGAATTCTGCCTGCTCGGGATAAGAAAATTGCAAAATTTGCGCGAATGTTCCGTATTTCGAGAGTTCAAACTTTAAACTTCGAGACGGTATATGTTTCAAAGAAAATAAAAACGATAGTCTCCAAAATTCGCGTTTAATTCAAGATTCATTTTCATTGTACGAGTTTTATTCTTCTTTTTTCCAACTGGGTAATATATCCAAGAATGTGGACACAGGAGAGGGCGTGGAACAGATGAGATGATGATTATTCTGGTGGGCAGGAGCGAGGGGAAGGGTCAGAGGGTCCAGCAAAACGGAAAAGAGAGTTTCGGCTAGAAGTAAAGAGTCGCGGGCTACCGAAACGTAGAAAGACCGAAAAAAGCAAGAAAACGAAAAAAAAAATGAAAAGCAAAGAATGAGGAAGAAGATGAAGAAAAAGTCGAGGAAGGAGAAATTGAGCTTCAACGGGAAGCTTGGAGAGCAACGGATTGCTCCGAAAAGTTTTCGCACGACTTTTGTGCGGCCCGGTTTCTTTCTCTCTCCCCTCGCCCCTTTTAGCTCCTCGACAGTGACGATGCCGACGCGTTGTGGTCCGAGGAGCCAAGGAGAGCGATCCTCGCCTCAGTAGAGACATCCCAGGGTAGCTTTTTCCACTCGACCAATAGAGAAAACGTGTTTATATCGAGCAAGTGTGCGCGAGCTTGGCTCTCTGAGACTCTACTCGAGGAAGATGCGCACTCAATTTTCCAAGGCTTAACTGTTCTTCCTCTCTCTCTTCCTCCCTCGCCGCTTTTCCTAGAAAGGATCGTCACTGACTCGTATGGTTCGGATAGAAAAACGAAAAGGAAGAGATCCTTCGAAGCCCACCAGTGCCATTTTGCTCTTACCGCAGGTATATAGCTCGCCCAGCAGAGATCAACTCTTCGCGCGTGTGTGTACGGATATTTATGTGAGCGAGAGCTCTTTACTTCCCCACAAAGTCTCTCTGCTTTCTTTGACATTTATTTTCTCTCCAAAATAACCGCGGAACATCACTATATTCCTTTTCTTCTTTCTTCTGCTTCTCGTCCTTTCGTTCCCTTTTTTCCATTCTTCGTTTTTCTCCGATGTCATTTTGTCTGGGAATTGCGAGACTAATTCTCCTGTCTCTTTCACAGTGATAGCAATGATTCCCGATTCAAGCAAGTTCGAGCTCTGGGATTTATAAACTTCTGTCACGTTCAGAGATTAATTTCACTGCCCCTCGATTTCAAGTGATGCGATTGGATTCATGTACCATTCTTTATTTCTCTTATACTTCTCTTCTTTACTCGGTTCGAGGGATTCTTTTGGTACTCGATCGAGAAAAGTGTCAAGTGTGATCTTTCAGAGCACTCTCTCAAGTCCTCTTGAAGTTCTGTGATATCTTGAACGGCATAGGATATACGGGAACGCATTACATGAAGCTCTCTACTAAATGGATGGCGAAGATACAAAGATGATTAATCGTGGAGTATGCTGGATTCCCCGGAATTACGAACTTCGGAACTTTCGTATTAGGGAAAGTTCTGATATTTCCGACGAGAAATGAGCTTTGAATGAAAGAACAGATTGTACTACATTTCACGTGTCAAACTACGATCCCCACTTTCAATGCAGACGGATATCTTATTCCAACTTCTTAAAAAATCAGGATGAGAATAACGTCCGAATGAAAAACGTGAATCCAATAAAATCCCATTGAACCGACCGTATCGATCAGTTTTCTGACGACCTTTGTCATAAAAAGATAACAAAGAAAGAACACGGAACCAAGCGAGAGATATATTTCATTCCTATTGGCTGGAAGAATGCTTGGTGAGACTGTAAGATAGGTCAGAACCCACCAAGATATAAAGGTAAAAGCAGGACAGAAACATACGCAGATTTTGTATGCAGCAAAGTGCGCTGATATACCGTTGGCGAGGTATTGCCACGAAGTTCGTGTATGTATTCCTGTTCGCAATTGGACAAGTGCCAAAAAGTTGGCCGTTTTCCATCGCCACTCTCCTTTTTTTGTTTTTTCGACGAATCGGTGCCGGGACCATTGTTCGTGGTGGCAATTACGCTGTTTCCGAAAACGAAGCTCCATGCGCGAGAAGGGTTGGGAGTTTTACAAACTTTTTGTCAAGGGCCCCGAGAGAGGAAACGCCAATGTTTGCACCCCAGCTGTATGGGAAACTGTGTTATCCTGGAAACCAGGGTAATAGTGCATGATAGTACTTAGGTTGCTTTACATGGAGGATTCAAGCATGCCGGATGTGCGTTATTATCCTTTTCCTTGCTAGAATCGTGTACTCGGGTCGTTTTTCAAATCCCTTTCCGGTTTATTCATATCGTTTCCTTCAAAAGATATCCATCTTTCGCGAACGCTATGTCTGATTGGCATTTGATTATCGCTTATCCAAATTATGAAATATTTGTCAAACATGAAACTTTGACACACACATTTTTAATGTTACATTTTACTTTTTGATGATCTATCGAGTTTCCGAGCTCCATCGGATCTTGATGGATCGTGGGAACCGTTTTGTATGAACGAATGTACCCGTTAGAGGTAAAGTGCATCAAATTGCTCCGGGACATTGAGTGAAGAGCAAGAGTTTATCTAGTAGTGTCATCCGTGTTAGTGCATCAACAGCAACAAAGACAAGAGGGTTAAGCCGAGCTTACACTCAATCTACTAAGCTCGTCCGATAACATTGATTCCACAAACATCGCACTGTATACGTTCCTTGGATAGATGTATTACCATTCCGTGTTGGTATTCGATCGACCATCCTTGTCTCATCAACAGTACCTCAAGTGCAGTTTCGCATTGTCATTAATTTTCAATTCCAGATTGTCCAGCGAATCGTTCATATTTTACTTTCCTAATTCGAAGTATCGTTCAACCCTGAGAGTCACTCAAATCTCATTGGAAAATCTGTAACTAGCGGCCAATGTATGTACTTTCTTCCCTGCGAAATTTTGCAAAATCTGTAAAAGCTATTCTCAAGAGTAGTCTGCCAATTCATGCCTTAAATAAGCACCATTTTGAGCTTGTAAATGATCGTGATGCATCACGATTGCACCAGTTTGCATGTATGAATTTGGTCCAGCATTTCTCCAACAAATGACGTTAATGTGTTGTTGAAATCGAACAACGAGGAGAAATTCAAATAGGGTTATAACAAATTATTATTAGCGTGACGTGGACAATCGCGTTATAAGCGTAGTCTTTCATCAATAATCTAGTAAACATTGGCCGCGCATCTCCACGATTTATCCGCAAGGCGTGTGTACAGAGCTGGTAGGTTGAAGTCATTATAATATGCGTGTAGTGTATAGATAAACGCAAAGTGATGCGATCGCGAACGGCTTTTGACCCTCCGTCACATTCTCCTCACCGCTAACATATAATTGTGCATGCACGCGCAATTCTAGCGCTCTATGCGAATGTTTATGCTAGTAGGCGGATGAATAGTTAATCCCTGTAGGTGGGATTCCGCTAATAGTTGAATCCCTCGCCGCGACATCAACTCCAAAGCGGAAACTTTGATGACGCATCTATGATTTATGCTGCCATTGAATATAATGATTGTGGATAAAGTTAAAGCATTAATCGAGAGTGTAGACATTTTTCTACAGAAATCAAAGCCGATTTGATTCCATATCAAAAGGTGATGAGTGATATGTAAATTTTAATGTGTTAATAATGTGTTACATTCCGGTTCAAGATCATACATGGCAATGTCTCTTTAAATATTCCCAACATATCTTTTCTGAATAAATGTATTCAATTGTAACCGCATTAAGGATTATTGAAGGAAATGTAAAGAAAAACCTCTCTCGAGCCGATCGAGAACGTCCTAGACATTCAATTGAATTCAGGGCGCACCCAGGAAGCATACATACATCATTGAAGATATTCCCAGGAGTTGGTGAATAGCGAATATCGTGCAAAGGAAAAGAGAGACCCAGACTTGACATTCTAAATCTTATTTTTCCTGTGGTCGCGCCATGTCATGTCTCGAAGACAGGCTCATAATATATATTCAAAGGCGATGAAATATCGCACGAGTCAAAGCTTGCTTCTCACTTTTTAACGACAGGTCTCGAATAAAATTTCAAACACGATCCGATCTGATAAATTTTCGACACGAAACATATCGTAAGCGGCCAGCAGGTCGTGTCGTGGACCTGGTAACTTTGATTCCTGGGTCAATCAAAGTTTTTATGGTCAATCGAGACGGTAGCCAAGTGTTTCGAGTACGCTTCCGTGGTACAAGTCCATTTGGCATAAATTGCTCGGTATATCGGCGAACAGAACCTGTGGGGAGGGGCTGCACGTTTTCCTTATCGTAATAACACAGCTCGAACTATAATGGCGAACCATCAGCTGAGAGTATTATGGAAGTTGTCGAGCCAACGTTTGCTATTCTCTTTCTCTCTCCTGTAAGTCCGCGACTTTGAGCTCGTTTCCATGTACAAACGCGTATTACATGTGCAAGCAACAAACATAAATCACGGGTAATTGCATGACCACAGTGGCCCCCGATACTGTGTCACCAGTGGGTTCATTCTGCCCCTCTTCCATTTTTCTTTCGTTTTTTTCTCTCTGGTGTACATGCACGTGCATAAATTATCAAGTCGGTAGATGTACCTTTACCTTTCAACTTCCACATCTTTGTTCTCTTAACGACGGGATCAGAATTTTAAGATTGAAGGATTTTTGAAGAGATTATTTGGAAGTAATAACGCAGTGGTTTATTAAATGAAGATAAAATATTCGCTTCTGGATTGAAGCCGACGTTCCGTGATTGTTTTAGACTACATCTTCAGGGCGGAATCTTTGAACTGATCTCTGAACAGTTCTAAAGAAGTGATCTCTGGAGATTCGAAGAGGTCAGAGGTCTTGCCTTGAAAATGGAGTCTAGAACGATTGCGGAACTTCAGTTATGCGAGTGGTGTATAGGAACACAACTCGAATTCACAAACCGATGGTTTATTTTCAACCTTCGAAAATGCTTTACCAATTTTTCCGTTTATTTTAAATGTAAGAGATATCGGTACATTAAAAAAAACCATCGAGAACTTTTTATCAGCGGTATACATTTTTTAATCATTTGTATTCGATCTAATAGCGAAGATTACTGTAAAGTATATACCAACAAAGAGGGTTGCACTTGGTAGAATGTGAGAGGGAGAAAGAGAAAGGGATAGATGGGGAAGTAAGAGAATGTATACATGTATATTTGGTCCGTAGAGCGAATCTCATCGGAAGGAACGCTTTCGCAACCTTTCCGTTTGACCCCATTTAGCGCCAGAATCACGTAGCTCGGTGCTATCGCAACTGCACTCGAAATGCAAGAAGTAGAAGAGCAGCGAAAGCATGTGCTCGCCAACTCCAGCATTGCCCGAGGATGAAAGAGGCTAGACTCCATTCGGATGGAAAGTAAAGCCTATAAAAAGCTAACTCCCAGCGAAAGGGCACGCACTGGATCGCAGGGATTATGGGATCTCGGATCTCCCCTACTAATCCTCGTTGTCCTGGTTCCTGCAATTTTTTAACTCCTGGTCGTCGAGCCAAGAATACGGGAGACTTTAACAATCTCGCTCCTATTTCAACAAGATCGTATCGCGAACCTTTTGAAAACTTGAAGAACTTGCTGTACTTTTCCTTTTGTCTTGAAAATATTTGGTCGATAGTTTTAATCGAAATTAAAAAAGAAATCTTTGCGACTTGGTACAATCAGCGGCACACTCATATATTTTCATTTTATGTTTTTATATTCCATGTGGGTGTGGCATGGAATTTCAGTAAAATCGGTAAATGTTTTAGCAGACGATATGGCTTCTCAGTTGTTTTTCCTTCAGTCGAGGAAAAATGAGAGAAAAATACGAGAGAGTCGAGCATTGTAAATTTATTCATGGGGTCAGCGCCATATATTTATGCGCATTTAATCACACCGCCTTTCGGTGCACTGCTACACGGGTGCTGGAGAAACGGTGATGAGTTTAAAACGTTACTTTACTAGGTCGTGGCGGATTTGCTCGTTGGCTTTCTTTCGAGAAAGGAAAACAACGGACGCCTTCTTCCTGTCTCCCAGCAGCAAATACCGTTTATTTCACGGACTTCATCATTTCGTGGGAGCATTGGAACAATTATCATATTTTGTAGTGCGAGACCATGCACGGAATATCCTGGAATTGTCGCGTTGTTCCTCGTTACCTAAAGTTTGAAGATGTCTCTTTCCTGACCTGGGAGACTCACTGTGTTATTTTCAATATTTTGGCTATTAATTTTTTTATCTCTTGAAGATTATAAATGTTTTCTCGAAGTTGCTGAAAACCTGATTGCGTTCTTAGCTCCTTCAAGGCCAACGGGTTTGCAAGGACTTTTGAATGTGCAAAGCCGGAACAAACCGCCATGTGGATATATACATGTATATGTCGGATCGAACGAGTCGACGATCCCTAGGTGTGGCGAGAGTTATACGCGCACGACCTTTCGTTTATGAACACGAAAAAATGTACATTTTATCTTCTCTTTGCCCGTGACATTAAGACTGCACTTTAACGGAATTGTGTAATTTCCTTATAGTGCCCGTAATATTGTTTTTTATTAATGCCGAAATTCATGTAAAATGAAAATAAGATTGTGTAAATAAAAGTTCACAATTTACGAAAATGAAAAATCCAAATATGGAAAAGTGCATAAAGGAGTTAATGATAAGAGGAAACATACATTCGGTTCAGTGAGTTCAAAAATTTTGTGCACTAGACAGAGATGGAAAGTGGCTAGAACAGGGAAAGACATATTCAGCGGCGATTTAATTGAGATCGATCATGTGACGTTTCAATTAACGTGAAGGGTTCATAGTGCAAAATGCCCGATCCTGTGCGACCGGACTGATGCGACGACACTATAGAGGCCTACGTTGAGATCTACGAGAACTATTTTCATGCATGCAAGCGCGTGTGGTAGTCCACCGATTTGATGAAATTCGCATTGTATATGGAATTGCCAGTCCAAGCTTTATACACAAGCGCGAGCACATTCGTAAGCGCGGACATTTCACTTTGACGATACAGAGCATCAATGTTGTCCGGACAGCTGCACAGAGATTGCAAACGTTTCTACGAGAATGCTTACTCGCCGGTTCGCAATGTTCCAAATCTCTCGCCATCTTTCTCGCCTCCTCCTCCGCTTTGTTCTCAGTCGTTCTCTCTCTTTCTGCTCGTTGAATCTAGCAATTTTCGCAGAGTGCCCTAGGAGAATTATCGCACGCCTTCCCTCATCAACATTCATCGACGTCACTGCGACAATACGCTCTATAATTGTTCCGAACTTGCGGTAGAATTATTTTTTGTTCCAGATCGAAATTATTTTTACTTTCTTCAAAAAATCAAGACTTCAAATAATAATGTATGTACCTGTTATTGAAATTTAACTCCTAAGCTTGTACAAATTGAAATGATAATATCAGAGGATGTAAGGTATAAGAGGATATCGGATGTTGAATCAAGCGTGATTACATGAAAAAAAAATGTATGAATTTTTCATTGGAACGTAGTCACGTACCTTCAACGCTCTTTCACCTATGATAAATTATTTTATAAGTTTTCACTCTCCAATCTATATTTTCTTGTGAATTATTCTCGCGCCTGTGTATGCGAATGTATTCCGGTAATGGAGAAATCGATGCAGCCCTTCACCAGAGAGAGAATCATCTGCTATCGTGTGTGCCACGAATACGTTACATTCTAATTCCCTCATGCAATATCCAGTTTACACAAGAAGATGGTTTCTAGCCTCTCAATAAAAAAAAAGAAAGTACAAACTGAATGAAAATTGTTGATAATTATTTTGAAAACATGTACTAACTATTCAATAATTATATTTAATTACTAAGAAATTATTAACAATTGTTTGAATAAATAAATTGAAATATATACATAAGTGAATGACGCGTCTATGTTAAAAAGTAGCACATGACCGAAAACGCGTTCTCTTTTATACGATTGCATCATGATACTCGGAGATCGCTCTGTGACGTGAAGGACGGCCGTCGGTCGCCTTGCGTTTCGTGAAAGTCCAAAAAGAGATTTATTCGAGCATACTGACGATCATCAAACTTCCTTCCATCCACAAAATTGAAAGGGTTTAACATTTTTTTGGCATGCATGAGATTTCAGTCTCGTAAAAATCAGGAGAAAAAATCGCGTACCCCCGCAAAATGTCGTTCCAAGTTAAAGATGACATCAACCGGGAAGAATTCGCTTCCATAAAATGATCCAAGTCTCGAAAGTTCCGGGTACAGATTTGCGGTCATTTTCGTAATGACGACATCTTGCAAAGTTTATATGAATTTATAAAAATCTTATAAAACAAAAATGGAATAATTTCAAAGACGATGAATTGGACTTTATGATTTTATTATATGACTATTACGTCCTCATATTATAATTATATAGAACGATCGCAGTAAAAGCACCAATCTGAAGAGTCTAGTAATGAGTCAAATACGAGGCTCATCTATACGCATAAATTTCAGCGGTAATTGCTCCATGCGGCAGAATTCAGTGGACTTGAGTACTTTGCTCGTCTTCTATAAACGATCGCGTTCTCGTTGCACTTTCTCGTTCGATGCGCTTCCGACGATTCAAAAATAAAGCAAAAGATGAAGATGGAAAAAAGAAGGGAGCACTCTCCTACCGACCAAGATGTGCAACGAGGAGTGAAAGGACTTTTTGCATAACGCCCACTTTTTCCACCGCTCAACTTTCTTCTTTCTCTCACGTATATCTTCATTTGTTTTTCCTTTTATTTCTTAGAAATTGATGATCGCTCAAACGCGAAATGAACTCCGATTTCCTTGGCTACTCGAGTTTTTTTCCCTCCTGATCTATATATTCTTCAACAAGTTTCTTATGAGCGTGAGAATTTTCTTTTAATAAAATTTTCTCTTTCATTTTATTCAAATTGAATAAGTGTAGATGAAGGACAGCGTTAATGATTTCAATTAGTTTCATTTGTACATTATTGAATTTTACATCATTTCGCTCACTTACCAGTCATCTTCTATTTCAATAAATTCACATGAATAAGTCAAAAATATTCATGCTAATTTCGATTCTTGCACAATGTTTCGAGCCTTTAGAAAATTTGTTTAATTGAAGGAATCGGGGTTTTCAAAAGTAAATTACTGACTCGTTAACTGCGAGTAAAAGTATTTTTTTTGTTCTTAGACATAAAATTTGCAATTTTCAACGTTACATGCCGTACGTAATGGTTAAGGAAAGTTCGCTCCTTCAATTCATTTCTTAATCGTACACATCGCGGTTATTGTTCCCAAGGTAATTCCACAGTCAAGAAGCGTTGAGATCGAAGGTGATCTCGCAGGTAGGTATAATCTCCAGGGAACTAGAACATCATTCGAGTGTTCCGCTCTCCTCTCAACTCTGGCAACGCTCGGAAAGTCCTGGTTGCAAGACTCCTCTTTTTCTTACTTATATGGGACTTTGAGCCAAGTGAAAGGATGCGATGCCTTATGTGATTTACTCGCCCGTGAGCATCAACTCGTAGACTCTCTTGTTAGCATTTACAAAAATATTGCTCCGCACTCTTCTTTCTTTTTATTAATGATAAAAAAACTGATGGTACGAAATTAAAAATCACTTAAGCCGGTTAAAAATATTTCAAGTATTTCTCGTGCTAATGCGATCGACGAGATTTCCAATAAACTTTTCTGTCAGTCTTAAAATCACCGTAGGAATTAATGTCTGGCTCCGGGTTATGGTAACATCGTGTAGGTTAATTTTATTTGTGGTAGGTGAGCGACAGTCCAAGGAATTTCTGATCCGTGGTTTAAAGACGAAGTTAATAGTGATGTGTCTCAATGCGAGAAAATCGAGAGGGACGAAGATTTTATGATACGTCGTTTTCACGCGTAGTATAAAACCATTTATCAATCCGAAGACCATAACTTTAAGAAAATCTGAATTTTTCCAATTTTATAACATTCCAATATTCTCCTTGATCGAATAGACAGCCAAATGTAGAAGAATTTATCTGAATTCTCAGATTTGTGGTTTTTGATGCATGTTATAGCAAAAATCAACGTGTATTAAAATTACTGATTTTTAATATGAAATAAAAAGTGGTACAAATAAGAGTATCCGACGCTTAAATGTATACATATAGGACAAGAAATTTCATTGAGAGCATGAAGTGTTGTCAACCTCTGCAGCTTGTTTTAGTGCTTGATCGCCTGAACCGAAATTCGTTAACGTCTTTACTCGGAGACGAAACACGCGACAAGAGAAGAAGATGGATTGCTCTCAAGTTATATTGTTCATGCTCGCGCGACGTATGATCGTGTACAAATTCACTTTATAATTTCGTTTGATAGACAAAAAATGACTCAGCATTTCCTTTTATATTTATAAATTTTATTTATTCTTCATTAAAAAGATTTAATACATATACTCAAACGTATTGCCACTAAATGGTAATAAATTGAAAAGAGTCGAATTTCATACATTTTATCAAACTAAAAGCTTTTATTGAATCCACTTCACTGTTGTATCCAACTCAAAAATGGTGCTTTTGTCTCAATTTCGAATTTAATCGTTTCAATATTTCAATGTGAACTCGATACAATATATTATCAAAAAAATATGCTTCTGACATGTTGCAATAATATTCGATTGAATTACACGCATATTCATATGAGAATGCAATATATTTCTCGTAATTTACAAAATACAGTCAATCAATTCAAATATGATTGACCGGTTTTCGATTTCTAAATTAACGTTAATTTCACCAGATTCCTATGCAGCTTTGCAATTTTTCTGAAAATCTGCGAGTAATCCGTGGTAATTGGAGACAGTTGAAATATGCATTATGTATGTGAATAGCCATAGGAGAAATTGAATTTGATTAAAGTTCCCTATACAGAGTTATTCGTTTTCAGAACGAAAACGGGCAATCGCTAAAGTTTCATTCACGGCAACCCTACTGAACCGCTCTGCGATGGTTCACTTCAATTAAGAGAATTCCTATACCCTTCTGAGTTTTCTCTTCTAAATACAAATTTGCTAATACATGCACTGGAACTTTTAAAAAAACTATAACGGATGAATGTTTTCAGTAAGATTGAACTTAAAATAAATCAAGAAGAGGAAAAATTACTCTCGTATCGATATTTTTATTTAAAAATCAGCGTATGGACAAACTTTAAATTATGAAAGAATCAATTCGACGTCAGAGGTTGATAGAGCCAATTTTCATCACATCGTTTTCTGCCTGAGTTTAAACAGTTTAGCGTTAGCATTGCTTACATTTTATGGATGGCAACCAAATCTTGGACACGTTAAACAAAATTAGTACTGAGAAATATCTGCTAAAAAATAAAATACTTTCGTTATAAAATAATGAATACCTATCAGCTTTGTTCGTTAGACGAACAAAAAGAAAAATCGGAGAAAAATCTCATCGTAGCTCATCGAGCACTTCGTTATAAGTAAGCTTGGAAAAAAAGACTGAAGCGGATCGATCGAAACAGGATCCCGTAGAATCGAGGCTGATAGAGTATATAGCTTCCGGGAGCCTTCGCGTTTTTCGTTTGGCTAGCGGCGCAAGAAAAACTACACCGGTATAGAAACAACAGAGAAAGAAAAAATGGAGAAAGCTCAATTTGCACGAGAAAGAGATGAAAAAATGAATCTTTATTTTAAAAATTGTTCAATTTTCAAGCATGAAATGTTCAATGCATTTCTTTACATAAGTCACATGAATGATTTTAATCTACGTGAAATATTCAATCGAGCGTAATCTTAAACTTTGTTTGAAATAGAAAGAATTTTTTTACCATGCATGTGCATGCCAAAATTCATACCCCGGAGGCTTTTAAAAACGCGGAACAGTCCCTTTTTATCTCGAACTTCTTTTTTCCCATTTTTCCAACTTCTTTTATACACAAATCTTTTTGTGGTTGTATATGTATACGCATCTAGCCTTGGAAACACTATATCGGTGTGATACAACATTTTTCAAATGTGCCTTTTCGTTTTGCAAATTTTCTATTCTTATTCTCTGCATGCCACGTTTTGCTCGCTCTCCGGATACGAGATCTGAACGTACATTTTTTTCGTGCAGATTTTTGTTCGTCTGAGTTTTGGAGTATATGTTTTACGATTCATCGAAGAGGAAAAAAGCTTCTCCACATGTATTCTCCTCCTTTTTGCCGCTTGTACTTTTTTATTGGTGGAAGAAACATTTCTATTTTAAATTCAAAACTTTCAAACTTTAACCCTTGAAATTTTTATCGTACGTAGACTATTTGAGAAATGTACGTTTGAGGTTTGACGTGACTTAATTTGTACACCATTGAAGAATAAATTTTTATGAAATTCGAGATCTGGTTCTCTTGACACTTGCAAATATTGTGGCAGCGTTTTCACACTTTTCACATAAAGAATTGAGCTAGGACGGTGCATGTTTTGTCACCGGCTCTTTTTTCAAAAACTCGTCCGACCTGACTCTTCCCTCTTTTATACTTCGTTTGTCTCTCCATTTATTTCGGAACAATGGACACCACTTTGATTGCTTTCCTTGTACAGGTTTTTTGGCGGCTCTCCACCTCGCTTCTGGAATTTCGGTAAAAATTTCCAGGCTTACTCTCCTGCAGACGAAATTCAGAGAAGAAATCCAGAGCTGAAAAGCCCTTCACTGAATGACTGAACCCATCAGAATGCCGGGACCTATGTTATTTCTCATTGTTTGTCGATAACAGCGACGAAAAACCGGAGAAGCACTCCGCGTCTGTACTGGGAATTGAATCACGAGTGGGGAAAAGTCAGAATCGGATCGAAGACTACTGTGAATAGAATTTTTTTCAAAGGTTTCGATAATTCTTTGTGCAGTCTTTTTCATCGATTTTTCAAAATAATAGTATACAATGAACAGAACACTTTTGCACCGCTTTTTGTCTATGTTTATTGAACTTTTGTCCAAGGGAATGATCGCCGATACGTGAAAAAGGAAAAAATCGTTTTTTCGACTTTTTCTGGTTACCATGGCGTGAATTTTTTTTTATTATCTTGGTTTTCACCTAAAAATGTCCGCTTTCGTTACGAGTTCGTGAAAAGTATCCTTGAGCTGAAAAATCCTTTGCATCACTTTTCTAAGTGTATACGTAATATATGTGAATCGGTTCGAAAAACACTTAATCGACATTCTAATCAATTTGGAAAATTCACTTTAGGACAGGTTAGTTCCTGCTTGCACGTTGGCCTTTCCCCGTCACAAACTTTTGGTTAATTTCGTTACTTAAGCTGCGGTTCCAAACGAGTTATGCACGCCAACAACAAAGTTTTCTACCTCGTTGTACACAGAGAAAGAGGAGAAAGAGAGAGTTCACTGTGGCTTAACCGATGTCCCACCGAGTTGGCTTCTATATCCAACCCTTAATGCCGTATCACTGTAGTCCATAATCTTATATACTGGCAAGTCTCTATCGAATAATGCGATAGAGTGGAGTCAAGCATGCTCGTTAATCTCCTACTTCACAGAGACCACGTTTTTTACTCTGAACCTATTCGTCCTGAGCAAAAAATCACGAATCGTTACCATGAAAATCGTGGTATTAACGATTTACTTAATGTACCAGATACTGTCAAAAGTATCATCAAGAGTCGCGGTAGAGACTCGAGGCAAGTACATTTTTTCAAAATATCAAAAATCGCCGAGCTACCGCGACTATCTATACGCGAAGACAAACG
>JAPYYX010000970.1:0-41730 GCA_030522605.1 Cremastinae sp. B BG-2022a
AACTTTTCCTAATGGACTTAAATGCTCAGTCCACTTGGAATATGAGAAAAAACGAGATCAAAATTTCGATACCTCCCCTCGCGCTAGGAATACCTTAAAAATTCAAGAATTAAGCTTTAGAATATTTAGTTCATAGAATCCTTGACAAATTATTTTCGGTATTGTTGAAATGCAGCTGTATTTTTCTGTTGAGAATTTTAAATAGCATATCATTGAAAATGGTACTTAAGAATGTCTGATCGATTTATCAATAATTTATCAATATTGATGTAACAATGATACCTAGTAGCAAAAGATGTGTTCACATCAGAGGAGGTCTCCAATTCACATACAACTTTGTCGTAATCACTGGGGTCACAGATTACGGTGACCCTAGCATGATTCTTTGCTGCTGCTCTCAATAGGGTAACACCACCAATATCAATATTTTCCACAGCTTCGTCAATAGTGACGCCTGCTTTGTTAATTGTTTGCGTAAAGGGATATAGATTGCAAACAACAACAGAGATGAGGCTGTAGTTCTGTTTTTTCATGTCCGCTTGGTCAGAGTCTGTCAGTCTCGCAAGAATGCCTGTAAAGATGATTTATTTCATATTATTTTGTTGATATTTAAATTGCTGTAATTACATATATCCAGAAATCCAACTACACATGTAAATTATCCATACATCATATCAATTAATTGAATAACTGACCTGCATGAATGGCAGGGTGAAGTGTCTTCACTCTACCACCAAGCATCTCCGGTGCTCCAGTAATATCAGATACCTCTTTAACAGGAAGTCCAGCATCTCTCAGGGATTTGGCAGTACCACCAGAAGCAACCAGTGTGAGCCCCAATTGGTTTAATTTCTTGGCAAGTGGCAATAAACCGGTTTTGTCAGACACACTCAACAAAGCTGTAATTTTTGTACATTATACTCTCATTTCCTTGTAAATCTAAGTACGTTCTTCCTATTAGAAAAATTCGGGAACAAATGAACGACGACACGTAATTATATTTAAAAACCCACTCAGAATAGATTTTTTATTGCCATTGCTTTATCATTGCTGCAATTTGCTATCCACGTGTATTCGTGAAAAATAAATGATTGACGGCGAGTGGATGTTTCGTTCAAAATTTATTTGTTAGATAGTTATTGGTATGTCATAATTCGTTTTTTGAACTAAGTACATATAAATGCTCTCGAAAAGTGATCAAAATGAACGAACTTCGTAACGTGGAGAATTATTTGTGGAAAGTATCAAATATTTTTGTAATATTTACTATTTACTGAAAGTAGAACGTACCTAATTTTCCTGTCGCCATTTTCTGTTAATTGAAGATCAACTCGATTTGCAGATTCCAAATTCTTGATTGAACAACTTTCCGTGATAACGAAAAAACACGTGCTTTTACGCCGCGGCGCAACAAGTTTCTGACCGGAGACGGTCTCTGAAACTCACGCCGGTTCTCGAGATAATTCCCCACTCCCTCGTGTAAGAAACTCAGCAGAGTACACATATGTATGTATATTATGCTGTGTTTGTCGCCACGCGTTGACTTCTAATGAGTACGTCAATTCTCGAAAAAAGGATTTTTTTTCCTTTTTTTGTACGAGTTTGAAAAATAGAAAAGTGGTAAAAAATTTGTCCGAAAAAAAGGACTTTTTCCTTCTTTTGGAAACCACGTTTCTATTTTTGAAACGCGAACAATTATTTCGAATAAATATTTCCATTACACTATCGCAGCCCGTGATCTGACAAGAGTAAGTACATGCGATTTAAATTTCTCCAATATCGACGAATTCAAAACTATGCTGAATACATATACCGAGACCACCAAGAGACCAATGTTTAAAAAATACGTTGATTAAAACTCTTCTCGGGGCAAGGTCATCCTTGAGAAACGCGAGCGATTTTAGTAATCGTATTTTTACTGTCACAAGTCGCTGCTTATCAAACGATTTGAAAATTTCGAAATATTGCAATGAACGTAATAAGTCTTGTTTTCCAACGTATTTTCAATGTTACTTTTTATATTTAAAACAACGTAGAACTATTTTAGAAAATGCCATTATTTAAAAATATTTTTTTTGTATTTAGCTTCAAATTACAGGATAGAAGTTCAATTTCTAAGACAGGAAATAATGTTCATTGGTAACAATTTTATTATATACATATGTATGTATATATATACATAAGATGTGCAATTTGTAACGTACAATTATACACATTTTTTTTGAAAATATCTCAATATTTTATGTATAGTATATTCGCGATAAATGGTTCATTTTATCATGCATTCGGCATGTTTTCGTTCGAAAACTTTTGCGATGCGAAAGCTTTTGGATGAGAAGTTTTTACATCGGGTTGTAGTCTTTTGAGAAGTGATTTCTGAAGTGCTTGTACATCAGCGGTCTCAATCGTTTTATCCATCATTTTAAATCTGAGTACTTTTCCGAATCTCTGAAGTCTGGGGATCTTCGATGAAGCAGCCAGTTTTAATCCCGCTTTCAGAGATTGATAATATGCCGCTTTCCTCTTTGCATCCAAGTTGTTCAATAATCCTTCGGTACTATACTTTTTTTGACGCCTTTCGTTTTTTCTTTCCTGAGTTGACGGCAGTGGATTCTCCTCGCGAATGGATAAATGGTTATCCTCAAGTCCAATAAAATTAGCGGCTGGCTGATTAAAAACGTTGGAATTACTTCTTGCGCAGTTGTTAGTAAGATTTGTTTCGCGCTGCTCGGGATTACGATCATCCACACATCCGGGAGGTAATTCATTGTTTACAAAATGACAAGATTGCTGCACAGTTTGAGGAACTGTTTCGTCATCAAAGCCACGGTCAGTTTCCACATTTTGAACTGGTAACTTACTCCGGTCCTTGCTAAGTTTCCGATTATACTCTGGATTCGGAACGAGCACAACATTTGCATCGCTCAATTGTGGATTGAAAATGGAATTTTGATATTTCCATACCGTTTGCTGGAGAACCATGAATATTGTTTCGTTACGTCTTCCCCTGAAGTTTTTACATGTTTTGATCAATGTTTGCATACTCTCGATCATCGGTTTACACGGTTGCAATCTGTACGCAGACGTTTGTAAAATGCTGCTCAGAAAATCGGAAGGGTAGAATGCGAATATCTCGTTAGAGATGTAGAGCAGTTCCATGTACTCCGGGAGCGGTATTTTGTCAGATCTTTGCATCTGTTCCATTAAACTGTGAAAATAGTCAACAGTCGTTCTACCTCCTTCAATCCACGAATATTTGTAGAGCGAAATGTTCAAATAGTGCCAAGCGTTCTTAAAGTTGAGCATATACGCTCTAACGCTATCTTTTAACTTTCTCATATTGGCCTCCACACATTTCAAAGAACACATCGCTGAGATTTCAGTTTTAAATTTTTCCTCCAATTTATAAACTTTTTGTAAAATTTTCTCAGGATGCGCAGCCTGGCTGAGTGAATCCGCTTGTTTTCTCAATTTTTTCATGACATTTTTTCTAGATTGGTGAGCTTTTTTTCTGTATATCATAGCGATTCTTTCAGACGTGTTTCGTATTAGCCACTGCATTAGCAGTTTTTCCACAGCAATGAGTAGTTCCCTTGTATTAGCTTGAATATTCAACAAAACCGAACCATCGCCACGATTATGAGTTATGCGTACCTTAAATTTAGCCGTTTGCCAAACATTTAAAAAACCAGGCAACATTGTACCGTTCAACAAATCGTCCAGATAAATATTTGTCATTTTATCCAGCTGCTGTTGGGTCTCGAAAAATCCCATTTGCTTAGAAGGATTGAAGTTGCCACACACGAAAATATTGACTTTACCATGATTCAGTATCGGCTGCGTTTCCATTATTTTCATGGCATTTTTTGGGAGCATTGTTTGTTCATCGTTATCATCCGGCGTGATTCCACTCTCGCTCATCGGAGTTTCCGCATTACTTTCTGGGAGCGTCATCTCGCACGTGCTTTTCGAAATTTCCGTGGTCGTCTCTGACGGTGTTCTGCCTTTTTTGCTATTGTCGAGGGTGATTGCGCCCGCGCTCTCTGGATAAATTGCCGAATCCACCGGAAATTGGGGTGCCTTGTGATTTTGATTCATCCAAGTGTAAAGCGGACCGGCTGTGTAACTAGCGACATACATCGGCGATGTAAAATGCTGCGACCAACGTAGTTGTTTACAAGATGTTGCATCGTGTCCACGTTGAGTGCAATTGCAACAAATCAGATGTTCCGAAGATTTCATGACCGATTGTCTATCTCTGTGTGGAGGTGTTATCTCGGTTGTCTAGAGTTCAAAAATATTATTATTCGAATATAATCTACAATGTCTATACTATAGGCAATATTAAAAAAAAACATGGACTCACGGTGTTGTGAAATCGCCTCCAAAGATCAGGACATTGTTTGCGAGTGTGACCTGCTCCACCACAGATGTGGCAATTTAACTTGGAGCAGAAACTACACGTTGGACGATATGTCGTATATTTGCGACCGCACTGAAAAAATTAGTACGAATGTTTCTAATGAGTGACTAATGGAAAGAATAAAATCTTAGAAGAAACAAAAATAAACTCCGTAAGATTACAGTTAAGCACATAGTCTCGGGACATCGCGTTCCACTGTGACCCTGGCATCCACACATAACACAAGAAGGCTTCGGTCTTTTCTCTCCACATCTTTTTCCGTGATGTGCATCAGTCTTGCAACGTGGACATATTTTTCCGCGTCTTCGTATAGGTGGCCTTAGATCAACATCCAAAATCCGCCAATAACGTGGATTTCCTGTAAAAAAAAGATATAGAATAAATTATTAATAAATTTTTGTACCTATGATTTTTTATTAAAATTGAAAGTATATTTATAAAAACTAGAACTCACTTGGCATCGTACTCTGAATATCGTGCACATCCATATTCTCAACATTCGAGGAATTATTGAAATATAATTGCATTTCTTCTGTCATTGGCTTGAAAAAGTATTCTGTCAATGATTCTTCGGTATTATTCACATTTTTTTTATTTCGCTTTTCAGGCACTAGAACATCTGGTTCTTTGGATGATTCCTGAGGATCATTTTGTCGTTTTCTTTTAGATCGTGAAAGATGTTTTTTCGAATTGTCATTCATAATTTTGTCATTTTCGTCAACGATTTGGTTTGTTTTCTCATATATTTCAGGAAGATCGTTCATTCTGTTAACAGGACTGTTTGACAATACTTCTTGACATTCTACAACTTCTTCTAGTTCTTGCGTACTCTGTTGAGTTTGTTCATGCTCTTCTCTATTTCGCGAATCAGAATCAGTTGATTTATCAGCTAATATAGCATAGCCTCTTACATTGATAACCGGTTCCATGCATTGATTTTCATCACTGGACTCCTCAATTGAGAATGGAGATTCATTCAGTTCTGATCTGGACTTTTCAACTTTTTGTTTAGCCATTTCTGTTTTATTGATTTTCATATTTGCAGGTTTTCTTTTCAATCGTCTTGCACTTTTTTCTGAAGAATCTTCATCAGAATCTGCCAATTGAATGACCAATGGTTCAGGTTTTGGAGGTACAGGAACTTCCAAAATAGAATTATCAGAATCCGAACTGATTTCAACGGATTCTTCATTTGTAATCGTTTTTAAATTATCATTCTTCTTTGAAGCAACACTGTATTTGCTCATTTGTGCAGACAAACTCATAATATCCTCATCACTGTATTTGTAACGTCTACTCAAGCTACTGTAAGGCTTAGTTATGACCCGGTTATCCTTTTTGGGAGATTTCGCCCCCGTTTTCTTAGACACTTTTTCATTGTTCCCGACAGAGCCATTTTCTACACCATTCATGCATACATTTCTATTTTCTGAACTTTTTGACATGTCTGTTGGATTATGTTCCACGATTGGTTCCTTATTTTGAGAGAGGCTCTGCCTTGGATTTTCCATGTTTCTTCTTATCGTAGAATAAACATTTTGCCGATTTTCACGATTAAAAAATCTTGGTGAATTAATCTTTTTCTTTCGCAGTATTGTGTTTACACCACTGTCACTGTTGTTTTTCGGAATCGTGATTGTCGAAGATGACGCCACAATATCAGCATTGTTTTCAGTTTGCGTTACATTTTGCTTATCCGCATACGTATTTTGTCCATATACTTCATTAGAATAATATATTTCCGCGTATAACCTAGCTTCAAGGTCCCGATCGTTGACTTTGTCCTCGAAGTTATTGAATCTCTGTAAACGATAACTCAAGAATATTAGTGATCTAACTACAAAACGAGATTGCTGTTTTAATATTTATTTGTATATAGTTATTAAATTATGTAAGAAAAAAGAAATTACATTTTGTCATTACATCAAATACAGCATAAGGAAAGAACTTGTAAATGCCTCTAGATGCGCAAGTATCCATTTTATTACTATTTAATATCTATTAAATATTGAATCAAGCTAAATAGGAAGAGTAAAAACGCAATTAGATATTTCAGTTCAATTACGTACCTCAATTGTAACGTTATCGGACGTCTCCATGTTGGATGCCATGTGCATCATTTTCAAAGTCTGTGAATAGAGAACAAAGAAGATTGGGAAATGTAACGAACGTCATATTCGCCACCAGAGCGCGCTGATGCGCCATCGAGAAAACCCGCGAATAAATATAAACTTCAAAGCCTTCTTGAGTAGTATGAATTCTTTATGAGAACTCTCAAATCGGTCACATCAGTAAAATATAAAACTGCTAAAACATTCAATTGAATATAAAAGATAATTATTTCAAGAGGATTTAATTTATTTTATATCGTAGATTTTGAATACGAATCCATCGGCAAAGTAGAAACCGTTCTTATTCACTGTTCGGACGTTACCGGCCGTTACTTTCATCCCCGCCCCTGGCGGTAGAAATGTTCTTATCAGCTACTGGGCGCGTTCTGGTCCCTCGTCTGTATAATCGATGGTTCTCAAAGAGACGTAAACGTGTACACAAAATCTGATTTTTGTAGGAATATCCAAACGTCTGTCAAGTGTCAAGTTTAAAAAAAATAGATATGGATACTTAGTAAGTACCTCGTACGGTATAATTTCACTCTGTTATAATTTCTAAGTTTTTAATTTATTACATGTATTGGAATTGTTTTGTACAAATATTGAATAATTCCTCATGTATCGAGTATTTTTGTATAGAAGAGATGGAAAAAATCACAGAGTAAAGTGATAAATGTATTTTCAGCAACCCGAACAGATCTGGGATATCAGGAGATGCTTTTGATAGATGGGTTCAGAGGAGTGACTTACCAACTGACTCGGCAATAACGAAAATGCAACATCAGTACTGGTTAACAAAGCAGACTTTGTCCAGGAAATTGGGAAAAAAAGAAGACGAGTGCATAGTTGCTTCCGATGCAGAGTTAGATGCCAAATTAGAGCTATTTAGAAGCATTCAAGAATCGTGTGCATTTTTGCAGCACGTCATTGATAAATATCAAGAACGTTTGTGCAGTGAGTACTATTTTATAATTGTAAACATATTTTTCTCAATTTTCTTACAATTAAGGTATTCCTAGCGCGAGGGGAGGTATCGAAATTTTGATCTCGTTTTTTCTCATATTCCAAATGGATATTTAAGTCCATTAGGAAAAGTTATTGCAAATCAATTGAAGAAAAACATACTTAAAATTCAAATCGATTCTACGTAAAGTTTATTTGTTATATAATAAACAAAATCATAAAAATTGTTGTCTTCAAATTTTTGTAAAAATCTAATTGAAGCTTCTTTGATGTTGTTCAAAAATTGTATAAAAAAAAAAGTAAAAAAACAGCCCCTGAAATTTTACACAGTTGTACATATGACATCAAAGAATGTTTCTGCAAATTTTCAGTGAAATCTGAAGATAACTGTTTCATGCAAGGAATGCAAGGAATACCTTAATAATCCAAACTAAATTGAATTTATTTTTACAGACTTAGCGCATGAAGAGAATGCTATGGGACGATTTTTAAAGGAAACTGGTAAACAGGACAAAACTAGAGCTGGTAAAATGATGTCCGCTGTTGGAAAATCCTTGTCATACTCGGGACAGCAGCGTCTTGCTCTGCGAGTCCCTTTGGTTCGTTTGTACCAAGAAGTTGAGACCTTCAGGAGAAGAGCAATCGAAGATACTCTCCAAAACGTACAATCGATGGAAAAGGCACGCACGGAGTATCGTGCAGCTTTGTCTTGGATGAAAGACATATCTCAAGAATTAGATCCGGATACTTCGAAGCAGTTAGAACGTTTTCGCAAGGTTCAGATTCGTGTGAGAAGGTAACAAATTATTTTCTATTCCTCAATATTCAGAAAATAAAAAAAATTCAATTGACCACATCTTGAATCATAAAATTGCAATTATATTATGAAAGCATTTTAAAATTAAAATCTAATTAAAACGTCCAATACACAGAGATAAAAAAATTTTCGATCATCAAGCACTGGATTGTCTTCAGAAAGTGGACTTACTCGCAGCTGCACGATGTAACATGTTCAGCCACGCTCTCGTTCTGTATCAAAATACCCTGTTGAATTTTACGTCGAAATCAGCTCAGGCGTATGCGACAATCGCCAACAGTTTTAAAGGCTATCAGCAATACGATTTTACAATCGTAAAAGAGCTTGCAGAGACATCAAGTAAATTAGCCAAAGAAACAAATGACGACGATAAGTACGTGTAAAATAATTATTCCTTCGTCAATATTTTACAAACAGCCTTTTTTAAAACCTTGTTTCCTACCAGATTATTGTTTTTCGAGGAAGAATACCATGACAGTGTCGAAGAGGCTCAAGAAGCGAGTGCAATCGACAACGAGCGTCCGCAGGAGCAGAAACAGCTCGAGAATGAACTCATAAATATTGATACCGAGCCAGTTCAGATCAGCAGCGATCATTTTTCCGATATCGACAAAGAGAAGTCAGAAACCAAAGATACCGAGGTGAGAGACGAATTTTTCACCGAATTGCTAAGAGATAAGGAAGAACAGATAAACAAGGAAACTCAAAATCTTGATCATCATGACCTCGAAAAGAGCTTATTGGAATTGGATCTCGCTATGGATTCGTTTTGCGAAAAAAACTCCGATTTGTTCGATTCTCGCCAGACGAGTTCACTGACATCGAGGAATTCACAAGAGAATATTCCTTGTTCGAAATCCCTCTTGACTTCTGAGAGCGCCTCTTTGTTGGAAAACATATTTGACAACAAGAATTCGAAGTCCAACACTGCTTGGGATCTAATTTCCGGAGAGTCATTCATGCCGTCCAGCATCTTGAAACAAAGTTTAGCCGCTGGTCAGGATCACGCAGCTTTCGCAAAGACGGAAAAGGTAAAATCTATAAAATGAAAGACCTCAATTTCGTTACACTTACCAAGTGTTCTAAAATTTTTATTTCACCCAGAAGGAACATAGCAAAAAATCCAACGACAATTCGTGGCTCGATCTATTCGCTGAGCTGGATCCACTAAGCGGAAGTAACAGTATCGAGAGCTTGAGAAAAAGAGAGGGCCAGGGTGACGCTCCAGCTTAGCATTTTGGATTATTTCTGACCTTCCTAGACGATTATAAGAATCATCACATACGTAATCAGTTATTAAGATTAATTCATAATACGGGATAATATTTGCATTGAAGTGACAAGAAACATTGTCAAGACGATTGAATCGTACTTGACCGATGTTCCTTGTTCTTACTCAAGTCTCGCAGTATTCTCATTTCGTTCTAAGCGCGTTAAAATTTTTGTCTCCATCATCAAATACTTCGCTACGGATCGTACTTTTTCAAAGAAAACTCTAGATACAAACGATTATAACTTTATCTGTGACAGACCAGTCCATTCCAAAGAGCATTCCAAAGAATACTATAAAGATGTTATTTTAAGGGTTTAATGTCTAGTCGATGCAATATGCTTGTTGGAATATCAGCCAATTTCGAAGGGAGCATAAATAATATATTATATTCATTTTAACTTTAAATTTATTTGTTTCGAGTATCGGAACACGTCGAGACTTATTCAAACAAAGAAATGTTTAATTATAAAATTTACTATACAAGATTATATTAAAGAGTGTACCAAAAGGATACGTTTATAATTGATTAATTTTCATACCAGTATGATGCTTGGATGTTGCATAATTGAATCGCTACGATGATCTCTCAAAGAATTTTTACTTTGCTACTTGACCATTTTTCTATGCAATAAAATAAATACTTGGGACTAGCGATAACTATGGTGAGTGTTGGCGAATAAGTGTATTCGAGCGCATCCACGTGTCGTGAGATTTGACAAGTTGAATTCACTTGACGACCACGAACACATTTATCATCTTTATTTCAATTTCGTCCATGCCATTCCAAGTCTCTTTCTTAATTAGATTAAGAACAGTATAACGCATCGTGGCTCACGGATCGAAGAATTGGGCCAAAGCCATTTTAACCCTAAAAGAAATAATGATCATATTTTCAATGAGCGTTATCATTAATGATTCTAACGAAAAATTTGTTTTCTTTCATCCACGAGTACGCATACGTACTTATCGAACAATTGAGAATCTTTTGTATGGCGCAATTGTTGTAAAATTTGGTAGAGACCCAATTCACGTAGACGAGCCTGTCGTTGCGCAGCACCGGGTTCCTCTCGCCAAACCAGATTACACACACAGAAGATTGCTGCGACCTTCAGTTTTACGTTCGTGTGCATCTTAAAAAAAAAAAGAAATTAATAGTCAATACGTGTATTCCGATATAGCCGTTAGACAAGGTAGTGAAAAATGTTAAGCGAACCATGTAATCCATGAGCTTTTTAAGTACATCTTCATTAGCCATTATGTGATCTCGAGCTCGATCACCATCGGCAACATTAGCCAGAATGCACAGTGCTTGTTCCTTGACATCGGCCGAATGCTCCGGATCTTCGAGAACGAGAACAACCGCTTGCATGACGTGCGCTGCGTGCTCATCCATAATTCGATCGATGTGCGCTTTCGTCGAAAGTAAATTTCTTAGGAGACCGAGAGTCTTCATAAGTACTGCGAGCTCCGGATCAGCCAGTAGTCGGAAGATCTGATCAGTCCCGAGGCAGGATAAGATCTGAGACTTGACGCGCTGTTCCGCTTGAAAAGCTACATTCATCAGAGCCCAAATCCCATTGAGCCGAAGAGCCGGATCGGGTCGTTTGGTAAGAGAGCACAAAAGTTCGACGCCTCCGGATTCGAGAATCGGTTCCTTACTCGGACTGAATTCGAGCAACAGGTTGCACAGTGTACTCGACGCTACCGTCAAGAGGTCCTCTTCTCCTTCTCCTCGACCTAGACTCACATTGATTCTTGGCTTTCGGATTTTTGGTTACAAGACGAATAGAGAATGTTGCAAGATTATTTACCTTCCAACCCTTTGTCGGCACCGTGCAGCAATTGCATCAGAGGTCGCCAAACTGCGTGGTCTTGAAAGGTCGTTCTCAACTGTTGTACACTTCTGGAGAGCGAGTGAAGACACCTGACAGCTGCCAATCGTACCCGGGGCCCTCCAGGATCTTGGAGTCCCGCAACCACTTGTTCCATCAGATTTTCCGTTTCTATGATTCTCTTTCGTATGTCCTCATCGTTGGCGCCAAGAGAAGCGAACGCTCTGAAAGCAGCTTGTCGCATATCCTGAGTCAGCGATGCATCCTGCACCTAAGAATTAAGTAAATTAATCGTATTCATTCATTTTCTTCATAATACGATTTGTATAAACAATCGCTATGTATATTTATCGTAAAGTAAAAATTACTTGTGGATGAGGTTTCAAAAGCTCGGCAAGAGTTGGTATAAGATGATTGCTGATGGATGCCAAGCGTTGAAGATCTGTATCAACTTCGGTAAGATAGGCAAGAGTTTCCGCTGCGGCTATTCGCTCACGGGAAGGTCGATCTCGATGACAGAGTCTGACCAAGCAGGGCAGTGCCCGATAGACAACTCGCGGATCCATCGCCGGAAGTGCGCCTGCTCTGTGCATGTACGCGACACATCTTGCAGCTTCCAACTGTACCAGTGATGTCTTCTCCCGCCCCATGAGCTGACCGAGCAAAACTGGAACTAATTTACTCTGTGCTCCGTTGTTCGTCGTAGTCGCGGAGACCATAACGGAGACTGCATGATTCTGATAGCACATATTTGCTAGACAAGCCAAAGCCGGCAATTGAACTTCCGACAGCGGCGATTCCAGTTGCATTGCCAAAGTTTTCACTGCGTCGCTCTTTGACAAAGCATTCTGCTCTTCTCTCGTCTGCGAAGACAAAATTATTTAGCAAACTTTCAAACAATCGATTCATTCATTTAAGTGTGAACACGATCCGAGTTTCCGGTTATAAATGTGTCCGAGTTTTGGTAATAACATTTTTCGATTGTAATATTTTCCAATTTCCACCGGGAAATTACGGAAAACTTATCAATGAGGCTCAAAAATGTTATTTCATGCGAATTTTTTTGTAATTTTACTGGACCAACTATCGGAATTAGAAGATCGAAAAATTTTCTCACTAGAACTCGGACACAGTTCTCGGACCGTGTTCACACCTTTAGGACCTCAAATTTCATACCTTGCATGCAGTAGTTAAAATGGTAGCTACACATATTTGACAAGTTATGGATACGCTCGCAAGGGAAAGCAAACGTGACACTGTTGCAGGGTCCTGATAGATTGCCTGCACAGGTGCACCGGAGTGCTGAAAAATGGTTCTCAGGCACCTGAGACAAGCTTCAATCAGGAGGTTGTGCGTTTTTTCAGAACTGGCGTTTGTTCCCCTTTGTAAAGACAAAAGAACTTGCAGAATAAGGGGAACTACGCCAAGATCTATCAGAGCCAGGATATGCTGGTCAGTGCCCTTTGCCAGTGAACCCAGCGTCACTGCCGATTCTAGACGCACTCTGTCGCCTATTGAATCCGATGTATCTCCAAGCAGCTGCATCAATCTTGGCACAACGCCTTGCGCTATTACGGAACCTTTCTGTCGGTTGCTCCCGATTACAGAATTCTTGAGGCAACTACTCGCAAAGATGATAGTTTGATTAGTAATTGGTAAAATAGTAGTAAGAGTTTGAAGGACGTAAAATTTTCTAAAATTACTCACATTATCGCCTCGAGACATTTTTGTGAGTCTGGCGAATACAGCTCATCGATGTAGCTCCTTGAGCTCTCAACATCCTGCAAAGAATGAAACGTCCGATTTTTTCGTTACTTTCGTTGTTTATTTGCAAGGTCATACGTGATTGATCACCGGGTAAACTTTATTATCAATATTAAACTCTTTTTGGCCGGTAAATTTTGATAAATGTTTCCAAAGCTTCCATACCATGAAGGGCTGCATCACCGAGACCATTCTTTCGTACTTTTCTTTTCACATGAATGTCTCATCGGCCGCTTATATTATTTTCATTACGCGTTCGACGTTAGCCAGATTATCTAAATATCAAATATTTGTTGGTTATCGAATTAATGTTCGATCCTCCGCACTCCTTTCCTTCTGCGACGAGCCAATATCTATAGTTATACAAAAGCATTGAAAATATGACACAACGCCGCACTGTGTCGAATTGTGTCGGTGTGTTCGAAAATACCCTGGTGAAATAAACAGCCAATCGTAAAGCTCCTTTGCTAATAATTACCAGCATTCAATCAACCACAAAGTATTATTGGAAGATTTCAATTGTTACGAATTTACGATTGGTCATTGTTATCTCCGGGACCATGAGCCGCGAATCGCAAAGCTTCTTTGAAGAAATGACAAAGCTCGACCAGAAAAAATGGCAAATTTTGAAGCTTTCGTTTCTAAAAGTTGAGATTTTCCTTCGTTGATAATTATTAGAAATGGCTAATCATCAGACTTTGTTCACTGTAATGTTTTACTTGTCAATTGCTTGTTGTTATCTTGAAAAATTCAACAGCCAATCGAAGCTCGATCGGAAATAGTAACTAGCGCTTGACGAATTACAAGGCTGCTGAAATTTCGATTGTAGCTCTGTAGATGGCGTTCGTTTTGCAAACTCGTGACGAGTTTTCTCGTCTACATGCTCGAAGGACATGATCACGCACACCGGGCGTGCTGACAATTAGTTGCCCTTTTTCTTCACTCCATTTCGACAGCGCGGAGCCCGAGGGTCGTTCCAACAAAAAGGTTTACACAAGTTTATCTGTTAAAATCGATTTAAAGCCTGCAGTCTGCGATTTTTTATTTTGTATTGTACATAATCGAATTATAGTCAAAGTACATAACTGTGGAGTATCGGGACCACATTGCAAGTTGATTAGAGAGTAGTTTCAAGCACGAGATCAGAGCAGACGGTCTGAACGTGAAAACGTGGAATCTTAAATAATTTTACAGAGGGTGGAGTGCCGCAGGGACCTGAAATAATTGGAAGTAACAACAAACGTCGAAAATGTGGTCGTCATTGCTTGAAGCTGCAAAAATGAATCCATTCGGGTCGCCCTTCGTGACGGCCAAGTGTCAACCCCAGGAGGACGTTCAAAGTCTTGTACGCGGCCGGACCATCGCCGCTGCCAGCGCCGAGCCAGTCGGTGGTTAGTACTTTTTTTTCGTTAATAATTAAAAAAATTTATATCTAGAAATTTTAAGCACTCAAAACGATTTCCATCGCTTTATGTATATTTCTAAAAAAATGTATATAATATCTGCATATCAATTCGCTTCATTTTTTATTACATTTCTTATATTAATATTAATTTTTCGATAATAATTGCAATCGCTCCGAGCTCAATTGCAATTTAGTTCGAGTGTCTTGGATTATTTCGAACAAAATAGCGTTGGTCGTTCGAATTTTGTGACAAGTTGCTCTCATGAAAATTTTATAATTTCGATTTTATTTTCATATTAAAATATTGAATTTGTTTCAATACGTTTAAGTTATGTAAGAGCTTTCAAAGATTGTTATAACTATGTATCTTGCGTGAGATGCCGTGTCAGTGGGCCAACTGCCGCGCACGACGTACAGGAGTCATTGCATAATGGCGGCCACCATTTTGTCAAGGTATTGAGACTTCGCAACCTTGGACAGTTCGAAAATGCCGAGATCGCGAATCTTGCGATAATCTTTATTTCGAGATGACAGGGTCAGACCGATTCATTGAAAAATAAACGGCTCTCTTCATTATACTCCCCACTAATTTTGCCATAATTTTTCGCTATACTTTTTCGAGAATAGAAAAGTTTCATTGATCGCGAATATGCGAATCGATCAGCTGACCGACCTTGATCTAGAGTCACCAATCTCGATTTAACACAAGATGCCAACTCTGAATTCAAAATACTCTTGTTCCTTAAATAAACGCGGGGACATACTAATTGTATACATTGTATTTTTTTAAGAATGCACGTAATGTTTAAAAAAAAATTTCTAAGATTTTTAACCTGGAAATTAATTATCATTGATTTATTTAATTTTTCAATTATTTTCATAAACGAAAAGTGATTATTTTTTATCTTTTTTCAAAATAATTCTAAAAATCATAATTTGTTTATAAGTAATATAGAAATATTCTATTACAGAAGATTACAAGTGGGTTTTGCTTTTATAATTTTCAGACAGCTGCGAATTTGGTTCAAACAAATATTACATGCTATGTGGTCTTGGTGGTATCCTGTCATGCGGTATCACCCATACAATGTTGACACCTCTGGATTTAGTAAAATGCCGAATCCAGGTTGACCCTGCCAAATACAAAAATGTTGTTCATGGATTCAAGGTAAATAAAAATTAATTCTCATCAAATTGTATCTTTAAAGTGATGTTTAACTCATATGAGCGCGAGTAGGATAGAAGCAAAACGAATTTTCATTTCTCCCAGAGATTTTTGAGATTTTAATTGACAGAGAACAATGTGATTCTTTCTTTTCTTCGAAAGTTGTTTCTTTTTAGAAAAATTAGCATAGTTTGATTGTGTTCAGAACACAGTAAAAACCAAAATCACTTAATTTTTTTGAAAGTATATTTTTCTATCCCCAATAGATTTTTATCTTTATTTAATTGTGTAGTTGATGCTACTACAGTATTTTTTATGCCATTCAAAATATCCAAAATTTTTAAATATTCATTGTTCGATTCTCTGTTTCTTCACTTACCAGAGGATGAAAGTTATCAAAATTTTTTGAATTCATATACTTTGACCAAAAACGGTGAAGCTATTTTTGCAACGAATTATTTATGTTTTATTCGAAATACTTTTATTTTTATGTATTTATGATTTATATTTTTTGATGAAAATTAATGGAGTGTTTGTTCATGTCAGGTATCAATGGAAGAGGGTGGTACCCGCGGTCTTGGAAGAGGTTGGGCTCCGACTTTCTTCGGTTATTCCATTCAAGGAATGTTCAAATTTGGTCTTTACGAGGTATTCAAAATCCAGTACGCCAATATGCTCGGCGAAGAGCTCGCGTACGAATACAGAACAGGATTGTATCTCGCTGCGTCAGCGTCTGCCGAATTCTTTGCTGACATTGGTCTCGCTCCTTTCGAGGCTGCTAAGGTAATTTTCGATGGAAAAACCTATTAAATGAAATATAATATACCTGTTTAATAAAAGGTTCAATAAATAATCATTCAAACATTAAAATATCTGTTTCTGTGGAAAGGTGCGAATTCAAACGATGCCAGGATACGCGAACACTCTTCGTGAGGCTTGGCCGAAGATGATGGCGGACGAAGGAATGGCTGGATTCTACAAAGGTCTCGTGCCTCTCTGGTTCCGACAAATTCCTTACACGATGATGAAGTTCGCCTGCTTCGAGCGCACTCTCGAGCTGCTTTACAAATACGTCGTTCCTAAGCCACGTGTCGACTGCACGAAGGGTGAGCAGCTCGTCGTCACCTTCGCGGCTGGTTACATCGCCGGTGTGTTCTGCGCCATCGTTTCTCATCCTGCTGACTCGGTAAATCTTAAAATACGATTTATTAGCAATGCATTGACGTCTAGGCAGATTCCTGCATTTTTAAATATTTTTCGACGAAAAGATTTTTTGAAAATTACGAACATTGGTGTTGTGTTCAAAATCAATATTTTTATAATCATTAAATGTATGCAACAAATCAAAAACTTGGACGTTCATGGATTGAAAAATTCACAATCTTATCAAATTCTTGTTAATTGTTTTGTATGTTTGCGTGCAGGTTGTATCAAAATTGAACCAAGAGAAAGGAGCAACGGCCGGTGACGTACTGAAGAAGCTTGGATTTGGAGGTGTATGGAAGGGACTCGGACCGAGGATTGTCATGATCGGTACCCTAACCGGTGCTCAATGGTTCATTTACGATGCGGTGAAGGTCTATTTGCGCATGCCGCGTCCTCCACCCCCAGAGATGCCTGCCAGCCTCAAGGCTAAATACGGCGTCGCTTAGAAAAATAATGAGTGCTGTGCGCTCGAGAATCTAGAAATGAGAAGAGAGAACAATGCGGGACAGTGGAGCAAAAGAGAGAGAGAGAGATTGAAAAGGGAGACACCGATTAAAGAGAAATGAAGAAATTAGATGAATTTTCGCATTACAAACCTTCCATAATAGCAAGGAACGATGAAGGATTGGATTCGTATTGCAAACGTCGAAACTGCCATCGATGTCTCATGAAAAGCGTACTAGAACTTATATTCATCGTTCTCTTCGATTTTACTCAGTATTTATTGACAAATAACGAAAAAAGATAAGGAAGTCACGTTCAATCTACGTTCGTCTTATTTTTTTCCGACAAGTCGTCACTAACGTGCGAATGCTGATTTCGTTTAGCTACTGCCGTCAACGGACATGAATACGGAAAAAGTACATCAAAAGCTTTTGATACCTTCAGTTTTTAAACGATTCGTTTTCGTTTCCGAAATAATTATTCTGTCATAACATCGGAATAGTACTCATTTAAGGTCTAGACGAAACAGGCGGTACAGAAGCTTTCGTTTTTCGATCAAAAGTCAATACCTTCGATCTGATTTATTATAAAGAAAAAGAAAAACGAAGAAGGAATAACTCTGTACATAGATTGAGCACCGAAAAATAAAGCTGAGGTTGCTCCACAATGATTCTTCAATGTATAACGACAGTAATTTAAATTTCCCGCTCCTTCCGCGATTATGCATTTTCAAAGTTCCATGGCGAGGGGGAGGGGGCAAAGTCCATCGATTTCCCTAGCCTAGAAATTTACCAATCGTGGCTCGCTTTTCGTGGAGCATCGCCAAATTCGCGGTAAAATTTGATATCGCGCGCACGTGTTTAAAATAACAAGGAGTGGGGGTAATCAGCTGACAGATCTCAGGGTCGTTCCGTTCGTAGAGATCTCTACGTTGTAACTGAACAATGAGAGTCCGTTCAACTTTCCATAACGCCAACTTATCTCTAATTAGAATTAGAGCGCGAAAGTAAAACTGATTGCCACGTTTTATCGTTCCTCTTGTTGGTTAGAGGAATGATGCAATGAATCTTGGTAAGTATATTCCACAATTTTTTCCATGTATTTTATTTAGTAGTCAAGTAGCTACTATGTAAAAAAACAAGTTCTAACTTTGATAATTTTTTTTAAATATTGATTGTCAGTTGATGTTCGTATCGTTGTTTAATTTGTTGTGAATTCAAAGTTGCAATTTTCGTAAGAATGACAGAACATATTGTACTTTGTACTTTTCTCTTTCGTATTTATTTTTGTTATTTTCGGGTTTCGGTGAACGAAAACGTTTTTTTTTTTGTATTTTCGCAATCGCTCTCGTCACAGTTGTCAAAACTTTCCCGTACTGAATACTTCGTCTATTTTTCGAAGAATTCTGGTTGCTAAATGATGTAGCCAATTGACGGGGTGCACCCGTTCTGCGAGTCACGAGATTTAATTGTTTTCCTCTTTATCCTGACGCGAATTTATATCAAGAATCCGTCGCGTGAGTGTTTAAAAAACTTTCAATATAAACTTCAAACTTTTCATATTGAATTTATTATTAAATTAATGATGTCTTTGTGTATCTTTTATTTTGGTTTTGAACACCAAAAGAATAAATTTGAATGGAAAAAAGAACTTAACTCAGATTTTTAACAATACTTATCAAGTGTTCTCATTATTTTGACACTAAAATTTATTATCTTTGCTTCAGAAAACAAGGAAAAGCTACCAAAAATGCTAGTCCAGTTGCGAGTCGAGAGGCCTCTGTATGAGCAAGAAATTCTCAACAGAGAATATGAATTTGAAAAACCAGCCATTTCCAGTGATTAATATTGCCACTTTTATAAGCATTCATTTTTTTCAGATAATCTTTATTTTTTGTCATTTTTTTTAGCAATTGGAAAATTATTCCATAAATTGAAAAAAGAGAATCTACAATCTTGCGCAAAGTCTGTCTTCCCAGTAATCGGCTGGATGAAAAAGTACAGTTGGAGAGAAAGCATCATTTATGACATGATATCTGGTTTGACTGTGGCAATAATGCATATTCCGCAAGGCATGGCATACGCGCTTCTTGGAAATTTGCCTCCAGTTGTTGGAATTTACATGGCATTCTTTCCAGTACTCGTATATTTCTTCTTCGGAACATCCAAGCATGTTTCAATGGGTATGTATCCATATCTGAGTTATTGAAACAATTATAATTACTACAATAATATGTATAATTCAATACTACAAAATTTATGGATTACTTTATTAATTGTTATTGACTGAAATATAATAATCACTGTACATTAATTATTAAAATAATTAACATAAAATTACCATGTACTCTGAACTTTTTAACTTTCCACTTTTTGATCAACAGGAACCTTTGCGATTGTCTGTCTTATGACTGGAAAATCTGTGGTATCTCTCTCAACACCACAGAGTAATCAATTCTCTGCTAATATGACGGATCTCGAAAAAAATGACGAATTCATCGATGATGATTTAAGTACAAAATATACGGCGATACAGGTCGCGACAGCAGTTACTTTCATGGTGGGAATTTTACAGGTGAATGCAACAACATTACAGTTTTAATAAATTAGAGAAAAATAAAAATTGAATTATTTTTCTTTTTATACTAATTACAAGAATTTGGTATATATTTGAATTATAAAAAACATTAATGACTTGATTGTTTTTAGCTTCTGATGTACGTTTTTCGGCTAGGAATAATAAGCACGCTGCTAAGCGAGACGTTGGTCAACGGATTCACGACTGGCGCAGCGATTCACGTTCTCATGTCACAAATAAAAGATCTGCTAGGTCTAAGATTGCCAAAGCATAAAAGCGATCACTTCGAAGTTATTTTCGTAAGCTCAAAAGTTTAAAAATTCTTTCTGGAATAATTACTGGATGGCGTAATTTCCAGTGTTTTGAATATTTGGAAGTTTTTTTGCCGATATCCTAGTTCGAGAGTAAAACATCGACATATTAAAGAAAACACTTTTCCAGACAACGATAGATATTTTTAAGCAGGTTCCAAATACCAATGCGGCAGCGGCTGTTGTTTCAGCGATTTCAGTTGCTCTCATGTACTCGAATAATGAGTACCTCAAGGTAAAATATTACTATAAACTTTATTCTAAAAGTATTTTTGTCAGATTACATTGTTATTAAATTTTTATAATCTAGAATATAAACGAGTTTAAATTACAGCCCTGGATGAAGAAAAAATGTAGCATGCCTATACCAATAGAATTGATAGCAGTCGTCGCTGGAACTCTCGTGGCGAATTATTTCCACTTGCCTGAACTTTATGGAATAAGAACCGTTGGTGACATTCCAACAGGGTAAGTAAAAGAACACTATTGAATTCAATTAGGAAAATTCAATCTAAAAAAATAATAAGGTACGTTTAAGCGAACGTATTGAACATTAACGCACGATTCAAGGTGAGATTGATAATTCGACAGACTGCCAAAGCCCGAGTTACCCACTTTGCAGCTTTTGCCATTGGTTGCCCTCGACAGCCTCTCGATAACGATGGTCTCGTATACGATAACTCTATCAATGGCTCTCATATTCGCACAAAAATTAAACTACGAGATCGATTCGAATCAAGAATTGTTAGCCATGGTAAGTGATGTCAACAAAAATTACCACATTACATTTTTTAACGTAAAATTGTATAAAAGTGGATCTGAATTTTATTTTTTTCATTAAAGGGAGTGAGCAACATAGCTGGGTCATGTTTCTCCTGCATGCCAGTATCCGCCTCGCTGAGTCGTTCATTAATTCAGCAAACAGTGGGTGGAAAAACGCAAATCGCGAGCGTTGTGTCCTGTGCGGTGCTACTGATAATTTTATTATGGATTGGCCCGTTTTTTGAGCCACTGCCACGATGCGTGTTAGCATCGATAATCGTCGTTGCTCTCAAAGGAATGCTCATGCAAGCTAAGCAGTTCCGACGTTTTTGGAAGCTCAGCAAATTGGACGGGATGGTCTGGATCGTAACTGTATTGACCGTTGTACTCGTTGGAATCGATATTGGACTTTTGGCCGGTCTCGTGACGTCACTGACAAGCATTTTGCTTCTGACTATCGAGCCTTACATGTGTTTGCTCGGTCACGTGCCCAATACTGATCTTTATCTGGACGTAAATCGTTACAAAGGGGTACGAGGAAAAAATGTTTTTCTGTTAAAAATTGTTCAACCGTTTTTATTAAACTATTGAACATTTTCTTTTCATAATTTCTATTCTGTTATATTTAGACGACCGAGCTGCGAGGAATAAAAATTGTTCACTATTGTGGAGGCTTGAATTTTGCCAACAGTAATCACTTTCGATCGAAAGTGTTGAAGCTCGTCGACGTTGTTCCGCAGAAAATAATGAAACGAAGAATTAAACTGGCGAAGAATAACGTATACAGCGAGACACAGACAGAAGTGGAGAGACTCGATCTTGGATGTATTATTATGGATATGAGCGCCCTTAGTTATGTCGATCCAACTGGAATTGCCGTGCTGCATACGATCGCTGAGGAATACGCTCGAATCGACGTTTCTTTTTACCTGGCAGGTTGCTCATGGCCAGTTTTCGAAAGAATTCTCAAGTGCGATAAGTATGCAAAGGGCGAGCACAGTTTCAAAATATTCGCTACCATACATGACGCCGTTACTTATTCCGTCGAGGAAATGACATCCCGATAATTCCGTTTTTGCATAATAAGTGCAAAATCATACAGGAAAAATAATGTGAAATAATAATAATCCGAGGCTCGAATTGAATTTCGAAGTCTTGCATGACTCTATTTTAAATTTATTTTTATACAAAATGTGGAATCTTTTAGAAAGTTTAAAAACGTGGAATGAAATCTTTGCATTCCAGATAGAAGTTTTTTCGAGTGCTTTAAAATCTGGTAGTTGAGTGTAAAAAACAAAAGGAGGACAATATTCATCTTTTTCGGCTTATATTACTGTGAAATCGTACTTAAAGTTCAGAGTACTTAATACTCAAGATTAAGTATAAAATCATGAATTTAGGGAATTCGAAAAAGTTTAAGCGATTCGATCGGTAAAAACCCTGCTGCATGTTTTCCTCCGTTAACAAAGAATTTTCGGTGAAGAAAAAAATTACGCGTTGATGCTCTCATTATTTTTTCTAAAATATTAAGATCTTCGTGAATCTATTTTGCATTTGTCTCTCTTGCACTCATAAGACTCAAACATCACTTTTCGACGATGATCGTATGATACCAGATGCAAGTATTAGTTTTTATTGTCTTCGGTTATCCAATATTTGTCGTATTGGGTTAATTCTATAACAATTTCTCTCTAAACAATTTAAACAAAGAGTAAGAAAAGTGAATTATATTTTTGAGCAAAGCTCTTATTTTCAGTGACTTATATTGCACTGTGATATTTCTTAGGCAGAAATTTAAATATTGAGTGTTTATTCACGAACATTTGCATATAAATTTCTATGATACACTAGAAAGAATAATGTAAATAACCATTTTATTATTTGATCTCTGTAAGAAAAGTTATACAAAGACGTGAAATAAAAAGCCAAAATCTAACGAGTTATAAAAATGTACGTCTATTTAAAATTTCCCGCCAATCACCTCTTCATAATTCGATCCTGAGTGGTTGATATATCCGTTATCCAAAACATCGCTGTAAACGTCCAATCAGAAGTAAGCATTGAAAACGTACAGAGAAGAATTATCCAATCAGAGAATTCGGGACAATGTTTTTAACAAGAGTTCGCAAATAACAATATGGCTGCCACGTGGAAATACAATTAGATCGCTGGATCTTCGTCATAGCACGACAGAACGAAGTGAGGGACAGTACATAGAAGTATCAGCGTTTTTTCGTCGACTTTAATAAAAATATACAAATTACCAAGTCCATACGTAACATTAAAAATCGAACCAGTGACTGCTTATTTTGATATATTGCGTTCAAAAATATAAAAAGTTGTCTATTTATAAACATTCGTGTCAATTCCGTTAAATAAAACCAGTAAGATCAGAAATGAAGAAAGTTTTTTAACTCGCTCGGACCGTGTGCTATTTCAAAATAAGTCTACGAGACGCATTTTGTTGTCGTATGCAACCGTGAAAATTTATATCGCAGCCTCTTCAATCCGAGGCAAGTGTATGTAATCCATTTTCATTATTTTCGTCGTGAACTTCCGTTATTCTAGAAGGATCCAAATTTTAACCATGTGTAAACGAGAAATTTGCGTTCTCTGACGCTAATTTGTGCAATTTAAAAATAGATGGAATAATATTTTTTTTCGAGTAAATCCATTTTTTTTTATTCGCTTCGGAGCTATCGAGCATAATCCGTGGATTATCAACGACGTCACTTGACTTATCACGTAACTTTTTTTTACATCATAATTTTTGCTTCTTAATCATCAATTCTTACCACATTTGTGCTATTTCTTTTATACCTTTGTCTCAAAAAATTCTGTAATGGGAGTAAGAAAATCGTTCCCTTTCATATTACAGTGAAAAATCGAATGCAAAAACATTGAACACTCAGTTGTTACCAACTAGTATGAAACTGTCAATTTATTTTTTATTTACATAATGTGCAAGACTATATTAAATGTTATTTCAACAGCACTATTTTAACTTGCTTTTTATATCATGCAGTGATTAAAAAAAAAATGAATGATTAAGATGTCTGGAAAATTGCAATCGGATTCCTAACCCCTGGGTCATCAGGTTTCATTCCAAGACGATAAGCCCCTTAATTTATGATATCTTCCATTTTATAAATTTGTGAACTTTATACAGTCATGATTTATCACTTATCAGAGTATATCTGATATTGTGTTACATTGTCAAATACATTTACATGTACACATTTTTAAGAAAATATCATTGTGTTTTATTTTTTACACATACTATTTTAAACTGTTGATTTTTCAATTTGTCTAGACTATTTTCAAATGAAAAGAGATTGAAATTCAAGTTTTAACTGAATTTACAACTTTCTTGGCTTGAAAATTTTTTTATTTTCTTTAATATCGTGCTCCAATTATTTTTGGTTTTTTGAAAAACCTTGTCAAATTTTTGGAGCAGGCTTCAAAATTTTATGATTTTCAGTTTCACTAGAATATTGCAAATTTAATATAAAGTAACTTTTTATTTACTCTGAGAATAACATTTTGTAGGAATATTTTGCAATTACAAATATCGAAGAAAAGCTCAATAATACTTATTTATCGTTGTCAGTTTATTCTCCAACTTTTTCAAAAAAACTCTTCATCGAAACATTTGTAAATTTTTCTGAAATTTTTGTTATGCTATTTATAAAACAGACTAAATTTCAGTTCAAAAATTTTTCTTGGCTACTTGCTCATTGTCCAGCCTATTACATTGGTTTTACCAATGGTTTGATTCTAATACAAGCATTTATTAGCTTTATGCATATGGACAAGTGATTTCAACAAAATGACCTTGTAGCTATTTATGTACTATATCTGCATTCTGTGGTTAGCGCTATCAAAAGAACCAGCTGAAAGATCTTGAATTTTACCGTTAATTTATGAATTATATGTAGATCCTAGAACAGTTATTGATATTGAAAAATATTGCTGAACTTGAAATTAATCATGAATGTAATCTTGTTTCTGATTTGGATGATTTTTGTTTAAACAATTCTTATTGCTAAATAATTACCATTGAAAGTGAAAATATTGTTCATTGATTTTTGCGTATGCTTACTTTTTCCATTTTTAATAATTAATTGATTATTTAAATTTCTTTGGATTTGAAAAACCATTCACCAGATGGTTTATGTATTTTCTTCATTCATTGTAAAAACACGGGTAGAATAAAGATTGAAAATAAGATCAAAGATTTTCGTTTGTCATTTTTTTGAGCAACTATGACTTCACAAATTGCCTTAATAATAATGATTATAATCATCAGATATTATATAATTCGTATTAATTAGAAATATTTGTTTGTGTTCATACAGATTTAACAGCAGAGCTGAGAAAATTGAAATAATTGAAGTTCAAGCGATAAGCGATAATGTCGAGGTACGAGGACGAGATCGTCGAGGACAAGGAAGAGATTCGATTGGGTATGGATAGTGAGGCTGGTCTTCGTCATCGTATACCTTGGAGCGATCGAGTTTCCTTATCCAGTGAAGTGCCTGGACTTCATGAAGTTAAGGAACTTCTCGAAGACGACGATGCCAGCTGCCTGGCTGAAGAAGAAGATGGAGTGGGCTGCCCATTACCCTCTACACCTGAAGATGATCATCTTCTCGATTGTGAGGTACAAAAACCGTTTTTTTTCTCAATAAAGGTGTATCCACAAGTTTATTCCTTCTTTACTTCTATTACGTCCATTATATATAATTTGAACATAGTAATTTACAGTTGACCATTTTTTTCTTTGCAGATGACTGAAGTTCTGAAAGCTGGGGTCCTTAGCGATGAAATAGATCTAGGAGCTTTGGCACATAACGCGGCAGAACAAGCGGAGGAATTTGTTCGGAAGGTATGTGAAAATTTTATTTTCACTCTAGGACCACGGTCCGAATTGTACGCACAGCGTACACGGTCCGTTCACGTGCGGTTTAAGGCGTTACATCCAGTAGACCAGTAAAAAAAAGAGGCCTTTTTTGGATTTTTTTTTTTTGAAATGGAAAAACCAACACGATTACCATTTATTAGGATTTATTGTACATGGATTCAAATACACTCAGTTTTTCAACTTCTTTTAAAGAAAATTGACAACGGAACACTCGCTGATGTTAGGTGGTACATTCGATGTAGGGCTTCGCGGCCAGCAGCACATTATTCTTTACTTTTTACCTGGGATAAAATAAAAGATCCTTCTATTAATTGCATTAGATTTATCAGAGAAGTATACGCTATAATACCGATAAAGTCATTTTTTTAATTTCGCTATCAGTTTTTGGATGCAACTGCACAATTCCGATTTTTGAACGCTCGGCTAAATTTGAGTTTTTGATGAATCCTTATTATGGTGTTCTCATCAACTTAAAAGAACGCAGTTCAAGTTACAAGTCGATCGAGTAAAACTCGATCAAAGTTTCAATTTCAGTTTACTATAAGAAAATTTCAAGATTAGGGCTTTTCAATTTTTTACCGTTACTCTGCAATCCCAGAATCATAAAGCTGTCCTTCTCCACGGCGGACAGTTTTAAACAACGATGGTTGTTTAAAACTGTAGCTTTATCTGAAATACGTTTGCCACATGGCTATTTGATTTGAAATTTACTTGTATGTGCGCTCCCAGGTACCGTGATAGTAATTTTTCGCGCACTTAAATCTTCATAAATTTTCTCTACTGTGAATCAAAAACGTCGATTGGTAAAGCTGGGACGAATACGCAAGGGCCTGCCATCAATATTGCCGGCCTTGAATTCATTCAGGAACCGGCCTTTAAATTTATTCATATAATTAATTTTTTTTTCCCAATTTTAAAAAAAGTTTTTGGTCTATTTTACACATTAAACATTAATTTGGATATTCTTGTAAGTATTTCAAGCCAATATAAAAAATTGAAAAATCAAAAACATTCTACTAGACGCAACTCCCACAATTTGAGTTTTCAGTTCTCAAAAAGTGAAAAGAGTATGCATTATGATCGCTGTGAATGCTATTTGGGAGTCAGCAGAAAATTTTGAGTATTGAAAATGTAAATTGGTCGTTGTGTGCGCTTTGCGTAAAATTCGGACCGGGGCCTAATAGTTGAATATTGAATAATAAATATTTTTTGTTGCAGGTTTGGGAAGCCTCGTGGAAACAATGTCACTTTAGAAATCTACCAAGATGGTTACAGGACAATGATTTCCTTCATGCTGGTCATAGACCGCCTCTGCCGTCGTTTTACGCTTGCTTCAAGAGCATCTTTCGAATTCATACCGAAACTGGGAACATATGGACTCACCTTCTTGGTAAAAAAAGCGTTCATAAAATTGAATAATAAAAAAAAATGTTTTTTTTTCTGTTTCTCAGCAACACAAATCGAAAGTAATTTGCGGATCGATTTTCTAGCTCGTAATTTTTATGGATGAGTGAACTCACGACTATTATTACTTGCAGGTTGCGTAGCTTTCATCGGTATAGCGACATTTTTCCTAACTCGTCCGCCCGTTGAAATTCAACTCCAGGAAAAGCTTGTATTCGCAACTTTCTTCGCCGGTGCTATTCTTTGCCTGGGACTTTCGTTCGCCTTTCACACCGTACACTGCCACAGCGAATGCGTCGGAAAATTATTTTCGAAGCTCGATTACTGCGGCATAGCGATGCTTATTATGGGCAGTTTCGTACCGTGGCTTTATTACGGTTTTTACTGTGACTATCAGCCAAAGCTCATTTATCTATCCGTCGTTGTTGTCCTGGGCATAACGAGCATCGTCGTTTCGCTCTGGGAAAGATTTGGTGAACCAAATTACAGACCACTCAGAGCTGGTGTATTCATGGGATTCGGCCTCAGCGGGGTGAGGCGCATTTCATACTCATTCACATCCATTTAAATGAATTCGTGTACTTAATTTTATTCTTGTGAGGATCGATTTAAATTATTTTTAATCAATATCTTTGTTGGTTTTAGGTAATACCAGCAGTGCATTACGCAATCGCTGAAGGCTGGTTCAAAGCCATTAGTCATGCTTCTCTCGGTTGGCTGATACTTATGGGTTGCCTTTACATCCTAGGAGCAATGTTTTACGCACTTCGAGTACCCGAACGTTTCTTCCCGGGCAAATTTGACATATGGGTGCGTTATTTATAATTACCTATTGTTAGTTTAAATCTAGCATTGCTTTTAAATGTTTTTACGTTTCGCTTTCTCTTTCTTTTTATACTGAATTATTTTTACAGTTTCAGAGTCATCAAATCTTTCACGTGCTTGTAATAGCCGCAGCGTTCGTCCATTATCACGGTATAACTGAAATGGCAATGCACAGAATGACGATCGGCGATTGTGCGGACGCATCGCAAGTTCTGGCTTTCTAATGTGCCAGATTGTTTGATTAAAGTTTTACCGAAAGAAAATTCAGGTACGGCAAATGCAATATTAGTTGAAAGGTGTGCAGGCCGCCGTGATATCGTTTACAAGGACGTATATAAGAGTGATTATCGACTTGTTAAAATTTTATTCCTAAATGTATAATGTGAATGTAAGTAACACATCTCTGAAGATTGAAAATGTTTTGAGACCAAAATGAAAATGACGGGATTTTGATAAAGTTTAAAAAAAGTCTCCTCATCATGCTTGAATACGACATTCTCCACATTTTCAATGAATACTTTATTATTACGTGGATTTTTCAGTTCGAAAGGAACTTTGCTCATAATTAATTTCACAAAGTGCACTGTATTTTATTTTTCGATTCAAGTATTTAGTTTTTCGAAAATAATCTTTTTTCAAATATGATTTAATTCCCATGATCTGATCTCCCTGATCGTTTTATGCGTAATATTTTTTATGTTGGGTTTAGAATTTTCATTCAAGTGGGATTTCAGAAACTGCGCATAGAGAAAATCATACCTACAATCTCGTATATACCTATGCATACATGCTAACTCAGTTATATACATATATATCTTTTTCAATAAACAGAATACACCGACTATCTGTAGGTAACAATTTTTTACGTGGAGTTTGAGTCTAAAATAAATCAACTACGAAGACTTTTTAAATCGTATTCAGTATGATTTTTTTTGCTGAAATTGAATAAGAAAGTTTTTTTAAAAATTAAACAATTTTAATGTTGAATCGAAACTCTTCAATCGACTTTTGTGGACGTTGTCTTTTGCGTAAATTGACTTTTTTCATATGGTGGGAACCGTCGTTTACAAAGTGATGAATCGAGCTTAGATTATTGTTCGGAATTGTTTAAGTTTTTAGAAAACTTTTGTTTATTTATGTTTTGAATCCTTACAGATTGGTTAACGAGTACAAAAGTGGAGAGAAACCAGAGGAAGAGCAATGAAAGTGATACGAAATCGTGCAATGAAAAAACCTTGGACGTTGCGATTGTTGTTGGCTACAAGTTTGGTCAAATTTTGTTGAAAATATTTTTCTTTGTTTTTTAAATATTGTAATTATTCACAGTACCTAATAAATTCCTTATCATATTTATTATTTCGACGCTTGCTGATAAACAGTGAGAAAAACGCTTCCTGGCATATCTTTTCACTATATGATATATTTCTTAATACTTTCAGGATTAAATGTCAGTAATGGCTATAAGACTAATTTGGAAGAATCAGCAAGGTTTAAGGTAGTAGTCTCGCTAACACTTTATTTACGAATTTAATTTACATATTTAATAGATGATAGGAATCATAAAATATTTCACGTTCAATAAGTCACAATATAAGAATAAAAAGGACGTTTATTGATATAAAAATTGTAATTTCTTGGAAATAGAATCTTTGAAATTCAAAACCTTACAAAATTTTATTACACGAACATTTTTATAGCCTCTTGAAAAAAAAATTGTACATTTAGGATATCTACTTTAATTTAATTCTATTAATCCATCGTGCTATTGAGGAGCGAAAAACTATTTTTAAGATTTCGTGAACTTTATGTAACTTGAATTCTGATCTTGTATCGAGACTACCACCTTAAATTTACAGGAAGAAAAAAAATTTTGAATTCCGTATCGAGCGTGCGAATGATAACCATTCAATAACTTGTTACCGTAATACGTTGGAGCGGACCATATACATGTATGAAGATTCTGAAGGTGATTATAAGGTGGAGAGGAATGAAATTTTTTTTCTCTTTCAAATGTGATCTACGATGTGAAATTCATGTGGGATCCTATAAGTGTAAATCCTCGAGATAAAATTATACTGAGAACGAGCAAGGCGCCAGTGAATTACGCAAAAAAAAGAATTAGTATGGAATAAAATGTAAAATAATTGTATCTGCGATGGAATTATATTAGGAAGGAAACGTGTGCTTTCATGCATATCCTTCGATAGAACGTATTATTTTTCTCATTTTATTTTCGTACTTTATCTTAATTTAAACTGTATATTTAACATATATTATGAAACTATAACATTACGAGGATCGGAGGAAATTTCTATACGAGTAGACAGATATTGTGAGAAAAAATATTGCATTGTATAAAAAAAGTGAAGAAAAAATAATGGAAAAGAAATTTTCAAGTAAAACAAAAACAATCTTGAGGAAAACATACAAAGTGATAATATAAATATACTGTCGTAAGCATCGAACTTTATATGTATGTTTTTTAGAAGTTTGTATATCTTCCAAATGGCTATTTTTTAAATTAATTCCGGGTGCACAGTGGCGATCTCGCTGAGTGCAAAATTTACTCCGTCATTACCCGAGGCGCCAAATCTGAAAGAAAGTGCGACTAATTATTTTCATTCGATTAAGTAATTGGAGTATAAAATTCTAATGTTTAGGAGGAATGTTCTTGAATTTTTTACACAATACCTAATAACGATTATAGCTAAAGAAAAACAAATATTGTACAAGTAGAAACAAAAGCACTGTCGACTTACGCTAAGATTTCGATTTAAGAAATTATGAGTATGCCGAATATAATTGATCGAAAATTTGAAAATGAAATTTCGAGATAATGTTCAATGTAACTAAATGAGCAACAATTTGTTCTAAATAGTCATTTTCACTGTTCTCCAATCATCAAACAACTAAATGCATTCTCCTATAAAGAACAAAGGTATAAAAGATGTAACGTTTTTGTTAAATTGCTCAACTTTGTGAATTAACATTTAGAAAACATTATATGTACGCATGATACATTGGAGGCAATGGTTTAAAAATAGTATAACATTTTGATTACTTTCGGTTGAACTTTATCGATGAAAGAAATACTGAAAGGAAAAATTCATAAATCGAGATCTTCGTGTATTCATAATGTGCGTGGTCTGTTCCTCGGCAATTATAATAATTATTATTATTATATTTTACCTCAGTCTAGCGTTATCAATAAAAGTTTACTGAATGGTCGTAATTGTTTTTTTAATGTCCTTTTTCATGTACAAAAATAATCAATGAAAAATGTCATAGCGTAGTTTATACGATATACACGGCCCTTAATATACATGTCCATTTAAGGAACGAAAAGAAAATAATATCGTAAAATTCGGAGAATGCGATAAGTGACGTAAAGTGCAAAAATCTTATTTATATTTGTTTTTTATTTTTGTATTTTCCTCAAGAATCACTTAAAAAGATTAGAACTAGTAACATTTGCTCGATAATCAAAATGCTCTCCGCTTTTCGTTGATTTCCATAAAATATTTTTCTGTAATTAATTAAATAATTGACGATAATCGAGGAAATGGATTTTGTTTTGAGATAACGAGTTTTTTGTGTTGATGCGAAATATAGCCTTTTATTTTTCCCTCGTAGATCAAATTAGCAACGAGGCATTCAGTCTCATCCATGTCGATGTCGTCCAATCCTCTCATTTGCAAAGCGGTTACGAGACTCTGAACTGGTATTTGATGAGTGTTCAAAGCCAGATAAACCTTCTTGAATAAATTTCTATATGCGAGCAATTTCAGTTTTTCGACAATCAAGTAAATTCCTGCGCCTATAAAAAAATTCTCGTGTTTAGACATAACGCTTTCTAATCTTTGCAGATTTCCCATTTTAACTGCCTCAACGAGTTCCCAAAATTCCATGAGATTATATTTTTCCAGGACTCGCTGCTTTGGCATATAACCGAGCAACATCTTTACAGGGACAAGATAGGTGAGTATCAGACGTTTGTTCCTTTTCGAATGCTTGTGACAGTGTTCAAAAGCAAATGTTAAATGTTCATCCGCTGAAAAATAAATAGAATAATTTCAATTTCTTCATTATTTACTAAATTATTTTCCATTGGACAGCATATAAACAATTTAACTCACCAGTTTTGTAATCACTATCAAACATGGCCTTTCTGCCCACAAAAAATTTATAAGTAATCCTCTGAGCACGAGGGAATTGATCTTTGTAGGCAGATGAATCTATTGCTCTGATGAGTGGCTTGCAAAGATGCAGTTTGTTAATTCTGAAGTAAACTTTCAACAATTGATTAACAAGAGCTAGCATTCCCCACTTTTTAGTATCATCCTCTGAGCTACGATTGTCAGCAGCGCAAATACGAAAGCAGCCCATCAAGCATTCGGCACATTTTTCCAAAACTTCTCCTGGCTTCAAATTTTTGTTTTTTGAACGCTCTGCTCTCAAAGCCAAGAGCCTAAGTTCAAGGCAAACGACATTCATGACTGGAAGCATCCAATTTTCCTCTTTTTGCTGTTGCAAAATTTTTGTCAGGGCTCCAACCAGAGAACTCTGGTAATTATAAGTTGTATAAGGATCATCTTCGTTCAGTGAACCTATGACTCTATGTAAAATAAATCAATTTTGAATATCCTCCTTTCTCGTTCTAAAGTACTGTGAAAACAAACTTACTTCAAATGACAGAGAATTAAATCCACTGAAATCGATGGTAAATGTTCAATAGCTTTCGTCATGATTGTATCAGATGCAAGTTGTGGTAATGACGCATGAGAATGACGAAGGGACAATAAATCCTGTTAACAACAAAACAATAGATAATAGCGGTTATAAATATACCAAAATCAATGATTGTGAAAAATGTTAATATTGTGTTATGAAAATCATTTAAAGAAAATGACAGAATTCGTAATAAGAAATTTTAGAGCAATATATTTATTGCTCAATAACAGCATCTGCTCAAAAATTGTTTTCCTCAGAAATTTTTTTTTGTATAAACATTTGTGAAAAATAAAATAAATAAATTTATAATTACAGCAAGTGCTTCTCCATCGTCTTTCACCCAAACACGCCGAACCTGTGGCAATATGAAAATTTTATAAAAATGCCGGTTTTTTTTAATAATTTTTTTTAGAGTTTGTTTTTAGAGTAATTTATACCTGTAATATATAAGACTCCATCCTATATGATATAAATATAAACCAATTCCAGTTCCGATTTCTTATTTGTAAAATCAGATATTCAAACGTTTGTCAACAAAAAGTTCATGCTGCACATTTCTCTTCGATCGAAATGAAAACAAATGTCGTTTGGGAGGTTAGGTTAGTGACGAATCCGAGATTCGTCGATAGGGTCGATAGAGAGCGCCAAATGGCAGATGTGCGGCAGTTGGTGCAAACAATTCAACTAGCAGCGCCCCCCCACGTGGTATTAGTTCAAATCAATATGCGTAGTCTGCTATTTTTTCGGCTCCGAAACGAGACATAACCTGAAAAAGAATCAAGCAAAAAATATTTTCATTGAAATTCGTTGAAATTCTATTGAGAATTTTACAAAATGCCTCGAATGCCATTACATCTTGCGTCTGGTGGAGCGATAGTTAAACCTGCAGCGCCAAAGTCAATTAGATTTGTCAGATATGGATGTACAAACAGACCATTTTTTCATATAGTCGTAATGCACGTAAGTTACTAATCATTTTTATATTCTTTATCGAATTGTAATAATTGGAAGTTTTAATAATTTTGATTCTCGCAGCGATGCTGGAAGCAGCGTGCTATGCCTATCGAGCAATTGGGAACTTACGATCCTTGTGAAAATCAGTACAATGAAAAACTTGTAACATTCAATTTTGAGAGGTTGCAATATTGGCTAGGACAAGGCACCGTTTCGATTTCGAAGCCGGTAGAACAACTTTTAGGTTTAGCAGGTTACTTACCAATTCACCCCTCATGCTACTTACAAGCTTGGAGGAAACGTCGAGCTAATGACGAAGCGACAGCGAAAGCTGCAGAATCAAAGGAAGAACCTGGTGACGTTAGTGCAACAGGAAATTGATCACAAAACATAATCTAGTGAATAACTAATAACTATGAAATAAGTCCACTAAGAACTATACTTTTAATAAAAAAGTCTTGTACAACTGAAAAAGCATTTATTCTTCATATTGATTTGCAATTATTCTCCGGCAAAAAATTTTTTCAAATAGTAAATAAATATTATTCTATATTCTCAGTTGATCCTCATTATTTGCTGTAGTAAAAATCTTTTAGGGACATCTCTACATAAACTTGTGTGAAATTGAAACATTTTCACATGAATATTTGGATAATAAAGACAGAGTAACAAAAACATCAAAGCTTATAAATAAGTCGTCTATGTACATGATTAACAATAATTTATAATTTTGAAAAGTAAGAAAACTAATTTTTTAACTAAAATATCTCTTTGAAATTCATGTGTTTAATTTTATAGTATTGAATTAGTGTTTGAATTGTGCAAGTTATTTTAATTTATGTAATTTTTGTATCTTGCATTTATGTACTTTTTATATAATTGATAAGTGTTTCAGTTCATGAATGAATCTTAAAAAAAAAGAGATAATTCCCCAGGTGAGGCTCGAACTCACAACCCCGGCATTGCTCACAATATACTGTCTTATAAGTACCGTGCGCTAACCAATTGCGCCACTGGGGACGTTGTTCTGCTGTCGCAAATATTGTCGTTTTTGAACCGATCCACCCTCCAAAGGGGTTGAATTCCCTATTAGGAACAAAAAAAAGTAATTTTCTTTGACCATGATTATGAAAATAAGATCGGCACATCAATCAAAACCATAAAATTACATATATTGAAAATGATGTATTGCAAAGTTTACATAATACATACTGTATGGACAGGTTTAGTTTTTTCGTTGTTTTTGTAGCGTTTGTTATTCATTTTGTCACATTCATTATTTATAAAATGAGATAGCTACCATGTTTCATCACAGAAAACATTATTTCTTTACTTATCTAATTTTAATTAGTCAAAATATATTGAATATAATGAGTACTTACATCCAACACGTGTTTGTTTGCAATTTCTAACCACGTGACAGATACACGTATTCTCTGTAGAGAGCATCGCTTCTTTTTTTCCACCGAAAGTTATTTTTAGAGAAAAACGTTCAACGGAATTTTTACCGATGGAATCAACTAATTAAGTGTCTTATATATCATACGAAAACAAACTTTCCTATTTTCTCTAAAAATAAACAACTTTCGAAGACAAAAAAAGAACCGCGTTCTTCTCTTTACATCAAAGAGTTATGTGATTATTATATCTTCTTTTTTCTAAAATGTTAAAAATCTCTGAGAAAATAGCAAATCTGTTCTGCATCTGTCCTTCTCGCACTTGTATGGTTTAAACATTTTACCTTCGATTACGACATTGCAAGGAGGGAATGAAAAAAAATGAAGGATGTCTTAGAAAACTGGAAACCTTTATATTTACAAAACGATATGTATAAAAATATTAGATTTGTTTCACTATTGGGACATTATTTTAAACGACATAGTGAACATTGTTAATTATCAATAGACGGAACTTCGAAGCATAGACCTAAATTAGAAAATACTCAAAAATAAATCAAATTAATTAATAACTACTCCATTACTTTTTAAAAATTGTCTGCAAAATCCATTTAGCTGTTGTCATTGTCGATAGCCTCGCACAATTTTTCCCACAATTCGCGAATATTCCATCCATTTTTTTCAATATTGTGAAACTTTTCCAACAAGTTGTTATTGTTTTTCATGAAGGCTTCTCCTGAAAATATTACATAATCAAGAAACCCCTTAATTCCAATAAAAATAAGACAGAAAGAAAATGGAAATAAAAATTACAAGCACAACTTACCAGCCATTACACGTTCTATGGCAAAAATATCTCTGACCTTTAGTAAATTCTTTGAGAATTTCAAAGACCATCGAATTTTGAAGTAAACTTTCTTTGGAATTTTGTGAGGATGAGTAGAAACAAAAATTCCGCCTTCTTTGTCTTTACATTTTTCAAGGATTACATATTCCTTCGATTTTAGTGCACTCAATATCTTGACACGATTCACACTGTGATCATCATAATCGGACAATGCTGAATAAAATGTTTTAACAATCAATACAAAACCACAAAATAGTGATAAAAAAAAAAAAAAATATTAGAGCTGCTGTTACCAAGGGTGAAAAGTGAAAATGTCTTATTTCTCGTACAATCTTCAATCCATGGAAACATTTCTTGCACACAGGACTCTGAGATGTCAGTAAAGTGACATTCTATGTTAAGAATTCTGACTAATTGCTTTTCCTGTTTGACATAATAATTCAATCCATGTTTAAACATTACAAAAATTTAAAAAATGTTTTACTGTGTGCATAAAATTCAACCAAAAAGAATTTACCTTGCGCTCATATGTGGTTTGTATAGTGAATTGTACAGCTCGAGTAATGACATCTGCTTTGTAACTGTAAACGTCATCGTGACACCAAGTTTCGATACCATTTCTATATTTGATGCCAGTAACTAGTTCAATCATTTTTACTTCTTGTAAAATGTTATCAGAATCAAGTCCATCCAAATTCATTGGCCAATCCAGATGTTTATTTTCAAGATTTTCTGGTAAATGAGGAAGTTTGCTAAAAAGTATTTTGGTATAATATGGTTTGAAAAACCTTCGTAAACAATATTTTTCAAAAATTATTTTAACTTCCAAGGAAAATTAATAATGAAATCAATAAACAGCACGACAACAAACATCAACGATTTCTATAAAAATGAATATGAACGACAAAAAAAATCGAAGATATTTATGATAGAAGTAGTGAAAAAAATTATAAAGTTGAAAAATCGTACTCGAAGGAAATCCGCCGTTTCTTTGAAGGATTCATTTCAGCATTCCGAATTTGTTCTCGAGCCTGATGAATTTTTTCCACGAGTGCATCTCGTTGCCTTTGCAATTCCCTTAATTCCGGATTAACATTCATGGTGAATATTATTTTTTCCAATAATATTTTGAATACGGTTGAATAAAATCAACACAACATGAATTTGAATCTCAGTCAGCTGATCATTACAATTGAATGGTGCGCCCCCATCGCCACGAAATTCAACTAAGCAAGCGACGTGAGAAGTGGGAAGAAAAACAAACAATAGAAGGTCGGAAAGCTTACAAAATAAAGAATATGTACAGTACAAAATAGTATCATTAGTTTAAAAAATATTAATTTTACTCATGAATCAAAGGATTTTTTACCTTTTATTTGTCTTTCTATTTTTCTTGATTATACACACAAAAGTCAGAACTTTTAAGGATGTGTACCCATTTTGTCACTTCACATACGTTTCGCTGATTTTGAATTTTATACTATACAAAAAGTTATTCTGCATCGATTACGATAAAAAAAACTCCCCTTACCCGCCTTTTTAAGGAGTTATTTAACATTTAGTACTGCATTTAACTCCGTGTTATTCGTACCGGAAGTCGATGAAATCACGCTTTATTACATTTATATCATTTGTGAGAGAGACTATGAGAAAAAACTGAAATTTATTCAGTGGATAAGCGAACCATCAAACTATGCTTCTGTACAATTTGAAGTCGGATTGGAGCTTAATTGTAAAGAAAAAAAAATCACAAATTTCTGAGCGCTCGCGATAAATCTGTTCGTACCATTGATTTTTTGTTAAAAAATTAATATAATATTCCCTGATAGTTCATGAACATGAGTGGCATGAAAATATAATAACTCAGAGAAAACAATCTTTGAGAAAATAGAAATACTTCATAACGAACAATAAACCAACAAAAATAAGGAATATAAAACATCATTGAGAAATTTTCAAGAACCTTTCAAATAAAAGATTTGACCGAAGGACCCCGGTCGTTAGCTCATTGCGATATTGAAGATAAATAGAAGATTTTTAAGAATTAGAATAAGCTTATATACATAGTGCAAATAATCAGGTAATCCGCCAATAAATTGCAATACTACTACTACTAGGATGAAAATTGCGAAAAATCGCAGATACTTATAAGCATGAAAAATTTTTTTCGAACTGAATGAAGTATGTACATAAGTTTCTTATTTTTATTATTTTGACACTCTAAAACTTAATCTGGAGTTTGTTTGCCCCTTGCACCCTCGAAACTCGGAGGAAATTGCGAATTCTCACTCAGAGTGGCGAAAACTTGCGATTACAGTTACTCAAAATTTTAGTGATTAATATGGAAAAAAATGAAAAAGATTCTTTTATGTAAAAGTTATGTATTTTTATCCGCCCAAAAAAATCTTTTCTCATGGCAGCCGAAAATTGTATTTCTTTTCTTTAATTGTGATTAAAAAACAAAAGATTCAGGATATTTGAACCCTTGGGATCGTAAGATTTTTTTGAGCATCCCATTTTGCCCCTCTCCCTCATCCATATCAGTATATATGTATATCAATTGCTATTTAGAAAAGATAAGAAATTTTAGAATTTATATAAAAGACAAGACATCAGTATCTTTTACCAAATAATAAAAAAACCGACAGAAAATACTGCCTGTGTAATGAAAATCTACTCTATTTTTTTGCTCAAACGACAAAAAATCGACGATCTAAAAATTAATGAACGGGCGTACGCTATCCCGTACCACGATTGCGGGAGATTAAATCTACACCAAAGTAGAAAAAAACGGGATGGGTTTTTTGTCGTTAGGCATAATGAGAAGTAGAGAGATATGTCTAGTGTTAAGCAAGTCAGATGCTGACATACGACGCGCATCATCTTAAAAACTATATTTATTGCGAACGAAATCTCACTTCCCCGAATGCCTAGAAAGATGTACTGGATTCTGAATGTCTTTTTCAGCATACGAAAAATATGTTTGATATACTCTCAAAAGTCTTCTCAGTCGCTGTACAGACTTCAACGAAATCGTATCTCAAAGTCACATACACATCATAAAAAAAATTATTTTAATATGACGAAAAAATAAAAATAATGAAATATTCAATAGTTCAGTGGACAATTGCATAAAGTTTTGATTGAACTTTCTTTTCAAATGTTAGAATAATCGAAATCATATGGTATGTTTCACTTAATAATTACGTATATTTATTGCTTTATTAGTGAGGCACATTATGGTTTTCATTTAAATTATGAAAAAATTTCATTTAGTTCGTACATTGATTTTAATTTCCGTTTCAGAGATTTCGATTTTTTTCCTTCCTTTTTGTTGAAATAGGTATGCTTCGTATACCAAAAAATAATGACAAAGTGTCCGGAAAAGACTGAACAGCATCGTCATTACGCAAACGCTCGTGAACGAGTTCGCACTCATAGGTATGTAAATCGTCGTAATTAATTGATAAAAAAATAGTTAAGTAAATCATTCAAATAACTGACAAAAACAAGAAAAAATTTTCGTGGTACAAAATGTAATTTTCGATAGTGTAAATACGGCGTACAATTCTCTGAGACATCTCATACCGACTGAGCCGGCCGACAGGAGATTGTCAAAAATCGAAATACTGAGACTCGCAAGCAGCTACATAAGTCATTTGCGCGCCGAACTTGTCACCGGCAACGATCAGCCTTGCCTGCAAAAGAACGGCGCCTTGCGTAATTTTTGCAATATGAAGAACGAGAGAATGTCCAGAACACAAATATGTATTTTTTGTCTGGCTATTGACAAAAAGTGAATAATCCATTGTCGAATTTACGATGAATTTTATGGAACGAACGAAATAATAAACAAAAAAGATGTACCTAAACAGAATATAAAGGAGTTACGAATAAAATATTTGCCGTATGATAATTTTTTCTATTTATACATTATATAGTTTTATAAAATGTTTCTCGAGACGTTTGTCTACTTCTGGTCGGGGATTTTCAACAAAGGCTAAACCACTGGACTCAGCCACATTCGCATATCGCTTTGGCAATTATAAAAGAAACAAGCTTAAAATATTGTACATAATTTCTGACGCAATTAACTGAAAAAATATGATACTTGTTATTTCTCGTATGAATTAGAATCGATTGAAAATTTTTCATCCTAGAGATTCAAGTTATAATCACAAGATGCTCCAAACTGCCGGAAATAATCAACACACGCAGTCTGCTCGTGTATTCGAATCTGCTTATTTTTGTTTGCATCTCGCTCGTTCTCACACCAATATGATCTCCACTTACAATAATAGTATTTGTCATTAATAATAATCGATACATATAATACCGTGTTGTAAAAAGATAGTATCAAAATATCGATTCAATTCAATCAACGATACGTAATCTCAGTTTAGAATGGTTTTCCTAACGAATATTTTAGGTTACGTGATAAAAAAGGTAAATACATTTTTAACTAGTTTTTATTTAAAATTTGAATGTCAATAAATAAAATTATGATCTACAAATAACTATGGATATAATTATATAGAAGACGAAGTGAAAATCAAATATCTGGGTTCAATAACTAGTATCCCTTTGATTTACATATATTTTACATCAATCGTTGTAGGTACCAAGAAAATATCGCCGAAGCGGATTTATGGATAATCTGAGAATACATGTAAAAGCCGGTAATGGTGGTACAGGTCTACCTCGTTATGGTGGTATCGGTGGTAGAGGTGGTCATGTTTATGTACAGGCGAGCAAAGGAATTACGTTGCAAATGGTAACTGCGAAGGCAAAGGCTCACAATTTTCATGCGGGTCATGGATCAAACAGTGCTTCTTCTGGTTTGATTGGCACAACCGGCAGAGATCTGGTCATCAAGGCACCATTAGGAATAACAATCTACAGTGAAGATGGTGTACTCCTTGGTAATTGCATGATAATCTGTATTTAAGGGGTTACATCCAGTCATCGGCCGAAAACAGGCATGTTTTTTTGAAATTTTTTTTGGGAAACTGATTGCAGTTTTCGAACTGTTTATTTTCCATAGTAAAGGGTATATTGTGTATTATGTTTCATAGTTTTTCTAGTGCAAAAGATTTACAAATGGAGCAGATATAATATATTTTACGGACTGCTGTCCAGAAAAAGGCCTTCCACGGTGACCACTATAACTTCTACACTGATCATCAGAAACAAAAAACCAAATAGATTCAGTTTTTGTATTGTATTATCTAGTCTTTGATCGAAGGATTTGATAAAATATCTATTTTTGAAAAAATGGTCGGCGGTTGAAAGTGAAAGTCTAAATTTCTTTGAAAAATTCACTTCATTTTCCTCGATACAAAAAAAACTATGCATAAAAAAAAATCCTTCAATCAAGGACTTTGTTTTGATATTAAAAAAAAGTATGCAAAAGGTGAAGTAAATCGATCGACTCGTTTTTGAGATATCGTTGTCACCGATATTTAGTGAGTTGTTTCGAAAAAATTCTGACTAGATGTAAACCCTTGAAGGGTTTATAATAAAAAAATTATGAAACATAGTTAAAAATATACCTTTCACTATGAAGCAAAAGACAGAGCGAAACCTGCAGTCGTT
>JAPYYX010000971.1:0-33871 GCA_030522605.1 Cremastinae sp. B BG-2022a
TTCAAAATTTTCGTCCTCATATTTACAGAGTAATAGAACAACAAAAATACGCTTTTTGGAAATATAGATATACACACCGTGTATAAGAACGTATTTTGTCGGTCAATTACTCAACAACGACGTGGATGAAAATTTTGAAAAAATTAATTTTTACTTATTTGAGGTATAAGAACATGCTCGCCAAATTTTATCAAATTGTTATCATTTTTCAATTTCCTATGTTTTTAACATGCGATTGTAGATAACTGGTATCGAAACCCCTTAATTATATTTAATATTATATTTAAGAAAAAATAACATATTGCATATTTTAATTTACGAGGATACCTGGCAGTAAAAAAATGCAATTTTCTTAAATTAAGCTCTTAAATTAAACGTCGACGACAAACTGCTGCTTGCGGTTTCGTATTATTAATGACCTGTCGCCCATTGATTTATCGTTTTTTAATTTCTTCTCTCTCGACCTCAGAATATTAATTCGCATCACTTCAATTTTCTTAATTAAATTTTTTTTTTTCATAGGTGTGCTTCTACTAGTTTTGAAGTTGAGCGGATTTCTGGCGAAATTGTATTCGCACGGGCACGCACCGAGCCAGGCTTGGTCTGCGCCTCCACAGCCGATTCACGTCCACGTTCACAACAGCGGTGGTCATCACCATCCCGTCCACAACGGATGGGAAACACCGAGCGGATACACCGAAGACGAACATTATTTGTACAAGGGATAATTATCCTAACACCAAGGATAATTACGCTGCACCGTTTCAGCGCGTGATCCTCGAATTCGAGTCAGTATCGCTCATAGCCATATTTGTTCTTTCTCTCTACGCGCGTCGCAGCTATAATTATTTAATTTTTGAAGTTTCCCATCTTCAGTATTATGAGGGATTGAGGAAAATGAAAAAATCAACTCACTTTTTGTAGCATAAAAAAATAGGTTCGAAGAACGAGAATTCTTTTTTTATTTTCAATCGTTCTCAGCTCGATGCCATTTTATTTATTTCATGATTTTTGTATGCGAGGGTGTTTATCGTTTACTGAAGGAATTCAATGATGCTGAAGCTCAGGGGACCATAAAACGTTTGGTCAATAGATTAATAGCTCGTTAGAATCTTTTTTATAGAAAAATACTCGACAAAAAATTACGAAGGGTGCGACCAAACCAAGAAACCAAAACCAATAGCTTTGTAAGGTAAACCATGCATACCTCATACTTTTAAATACATTAAAATGTATTTGTATATTTATTTATTTATTGATTTGTAGTTGGAGATGTAACAATTAAATAATAATATATTATTTATTTAAAATGGATGAACTACTGTTATCGAGAAAATTGTAAAAATTATATTAATATATAAAATTAAATTTTTTATCGATTTCAAAATTTGGTAATTAATTTTTCCTGATTATTTTTAAGAGCTCTCAAAAGTTTCAGCGTCGATGGAAATTTAATTTCAAGAATTTTAATTTGATAAAATTGAAAAAAATTTGGAGTAAAGAATTTAGTCTCAAAAAATTGAATTTTAAATCGATTTATAAAAATCTTCGAATAATGTTACCCAATTTTTTTAAGCTGGAAAATAAATAAGCTGGATTTTCGCGCAAGTTTTTTCCAAGACGCGGAGGAAATTCCCAGTAATTCGAGGTTCGCTGATCGCGAGTTGAAGAGACTCCTCAAGATCCTACCGAAAGAGGAAACTCCAGGCAGCGAGAAAACTCGTTCGGAGAGTCTATTCGCGGTTGAAAGATTTTTCGCAGATCCTCCGAAGGGAGGTGAAACACGTGCGAGAGGCAAGAGAAGCTGAATTACATTCCACGCCGACTCGCGAGACCCACTTTGAAAAATTCTTGGTGGGGTGGATACTCGCAACTTCTCTGACGTTTCATATTTTTTTTTCTACGCCTACCAGGAGACACGTCTCTGCTCGACTTCTGCATTATACACCAGATATAGTGCAAAACCGCGAAGAAAACGTGACGGACGTGCGGAATTCCTCCCGTACTTGATTAAATACTTTTTCATTTATTTTTCATTCTTATGTCAGAGAAAAAAATAATTGTTGGTCATCGCAGATGTGCTCGCGAGTTACGTGCCCTTGATTTCCCCTTTTATCGGTATATCGAAAAATTTAACGAGTGTCAGTTGAAAGGACGATATCGCGATGATATTAAACGCAATGACTTTTTTATTGATAAGTGCAGGAACTGTTTTTGGTCACGAGAAACCAACTTCGGACAATAGCGTTGAATTTTTTCCAGGATTCCAGGTCGGTCTTTACGATCGCGAGATCCGTATAAAACTGGCACTCGAAAAAATGCTTCCTGGTGAGTTGATATATGAATCGATAAAAGTAAACAGGACGTGCAAACCATAAAAAAATTATTTTTCTGTTTATCCCTTTTTAATCGTAAATTCCAGCCCCGAAGAATTGCCTGTGGATAAAATTCTCTGTATTAAAATTATTCTTGAATTTAAAGCGAGTACGATGGAAAGCAGAAATCGTCATGGTGAAAATGACAAGAAGAAACCAGCTGGACTTATGGAAAGATTTGGATCGATGATGGCTTATCTTCCCATAATCATGCAGGTTTTTATTTTTTTATTATTTTTTATTGATTTGGTTTTTTGAATTTTATTATTTTATTAGATGTTAAATTTTTTATGAGTATTTTTGTATATTTTAACTTGAATGATGTAGAAATTAATTTAAAAATTTCATAAAATTTTTCGTATTATTTCATTATTTAGATTTTTTTAATCACTTCAAAATATTAAACTTAAAAAATATCACGATTTTAAGATGTTTTGATTAAAATATAATTAAATAGTCCATTAAATTTTAAAAAATAAATTTATTCCATTATCAGATGCTCTCGCTTCCTGGTGCGATTGCAACGATAAAGATGTCACTCCTAAAATCGATCTTCGTCGCGAAACTCGCGCTCATGGTGATGATCTTCAATCTGCTAAGAAATCAGCAGCCAACGGAAGTTGTGTTGGTTCATCAACCACCGCCTCAGCATCACGATCATTTTTACCACGAGGAATACGAGGAAGACGACAAAGGCTGGTTCGGATGAGAGCGCACCCTTTTTTTCCATGAATAGGACAATGCTGCTTTGCTCCATCCAATCTCGATCTTCTGCCAAATACTATTGTTTTTTTTAATAACTTATTGTAAATCTTTTTTTTACTCAAAATAAGCGAATCAGGTCGTTGGAACAAAGGCTGCTACTCAATTTTATTTCTTCGATATCCGCGTGGTCGTAAATTTGTAAAAAAAAGTGGAAAATCCATTTCCGATCCAATTTCGATTTTTGACAATTATTTTTATCATAATTAATTGTCAATGTTTTTTTTAAATCAGGGCATTAGACAATAAGAATGGAAAATGTTCGAGACTCCATTTGCGATAACCAATCTCGATTTCTTTGCCAAAGACCATTTTTTATTATTAATTGTCATTTTTTTTTTAATGAGCGAATTAGGTTGGGCAAAAACGGTTTCTTAGTTTAATTAATTTAATTAATTTTCTTCGATATCGATATATAAATAATTAGTGCATAAATTTGAAAAAAATTGCAATTCAATCTATTTCTAATACAGTCTCGATTTTTTGCCAAATACCATTGATTTTTTTATGCGTAATTGTTAATATAATTTTTTATTATGCGGATCAGACTCAGAAGACGGCTTCTTCATTTTATTTATTTTTCAATATCCACGTGGGCTTAAATTCGAAAAAAATGGTGATTGCATTTCCGGTGCTGACCTTCGTATCTAACAGATAAAAATGTACCGGACCAAACTAGCATATTCGATCTCGAACGATCGCAGTGTCCCACTTGACTTTGCGGACGTGCTAGCTAACGGCATTTCGATCCACATATTGTCAGAGCTGCGCTTTAATACCCTGCACCAGTCTTAAAGACGATAATAAAATATAACCTCAAAATAAAATTAGTAACAAAAAACCATTATTCATTGTAATAAAAATTATCGCAAAATTTACGTCTATTTTTGAAAATTTAAAAGAAAAATGTTGTTTGAATTTTTTAAGTTATGTCAGAAATATTTTATCGGAAATTATTTCGAAATTGCTTGAAAAATTGTACAAAAATTATTTGACTGAAAATTGTCATTGGGATTTTTAAAATGCACACGTCAAATTCAAATTTTCCCGCGTTTTTTCTTATACAGAATCAACGACTCCAGTGGTGGACGAGAAACTGCGCAAATGTATGAAAACGAGGATCCTGCGCATTACGGATTATAGAACATCTTTCTACTGTAGTGGTTACAGAGCGCACCGTCTGCTCCGGGTCAGTCGAGTATTCCGGTCGTCCTGCCTCACTTGACCGGCCATGATGTTGAGTGCTGTATCGAAAGCTGCCGCAGGGGCCCTTAGGGCCGTCAAACCAACTCTCCTGCAGAATGAACTCGCTAAAATCTCCGGTGTAATCTCCGTTAACAGTGAGTACAACTATCTCATCGTCTCCGCGAGAAAAATTTCGACCTACGAATCTCTTGAAAAAAAGTTTATGAATCCTTGTGCTCGTGTTAATCAGATTACGTTCTCTATTCCGATAAATGTGACATTCGCAAATTATCCGTTCATTCCTCTGTTTCACGGTTTGACGTTTGTTTCAAAAATCAGTACACGGCGTTTTTTTTCTTCCGTGCAAAGCAAATAATCACTACTGCGATTATATAATCCTCGTATATTCGACCGGACGATACAAGACACTCCGTCTCGTGCCAACATGGCGGCCCCTTGCTCGGGGTGACCCACCTCAAAAACTTTTTCGAATCTCGTTAAACGTCACTTTGAAGACTGAGATTGAATTTCAATACTTTTGATTATGGATTGGAAATATTTTACACTCGTTTTTGTGGACTGTCCGTACGTTTCGTCGAATTCATTTTTCATTCACTCGTACTATAGCCATTTGCCATCGCGGCAAAGATCGATCGTGCGGTGCTGCGATTTTGCTCTTATTACACACTCCCACACTAAAGTTCGTTTTTACTGATAAAGTATCACTGGAACATCCAAATTAACATAGTCATATCGAAATTAATATATTTTTTGATTTTCTTTCATTCCTGTCACTCGTTTGTATCTCTTTTCCCCTTTGATACCTTATGTAACTGCACTGGCAAATCAGAAGTTACCTAATGAATTTTTATTTTCTGTATCAACACTTGCCAAAACGTGAAAGAAAATTTTTCTATAAAACTGAGAGAGCAAGCGATAAAAAAAATTTTATTTTGATTTCAGAGCGAGAATATGCAGCCAAAGCTGCGACAGCTCCGAAAACCGGCACTGCCCAGGGCAAGGTAGTGGCTGTCATCGGTGCCGTTGTGGACGTTCAGTTCGACGATGCTCTTCCACCAATCCTCAATGCCCTGGAGGTCCAGAATCGAACTCCCAGGCTGGTTCTCGAGGTTGCTCAGCACTTGGGAGAGAACACAGTGCGAACCATCGCTATGGACGGTACGGAGGGTCTCGTTCGCGGACAGCAAGTTTTGGATTCCGGTTATCCGATAAGAATTCCGGTCGGTGATGCGACTCTTGGACGGATCATCAACGTCATCGGTGAGCCGATCGACGAGCGTGGTCCCGTCGAGACCAACAAATTGGCCGCCATTCACGCTGACGCTCCCGAATTCGTTGACATGTCCGTCGAGCAGGAAATTCTCGTCACGGGCATCAAGGTCGTAGATCTGTTGGCTCCGTACGCGAAGGGAGGAAAGATCGGCAAGTGCAAATTAAACTGAGATTTGCGGTCGTATAAATAATGTTGCTAATGTAACTTTGCATCTCCAAAGGTCTCTTCGGTGGTGCTGGTGTAGGAAAAACTGTACTCATCATGGAGCTGATTAACAACGTCGCCAAGGCTCACGGTGGTTACTCCGTGTTCGCCGGTGTCGGTGAACGTACCCGAGAGGGTAACGATCTTTATCACGAGATGATTGAAACCGGTGTAATCTCGTTGAAGGACAAGAGCTCCAAGGTAGCACTTGTATACGGACAGATGAACGAGCCGCCTGGTGCTCGTGCCCGTGTCGCTTTGACCGGTCTCACTGTCGCTGAATATTTCCGAGATGAGGAGGGTCAGGATGTGCTGCTCTTCATTGACAACATTTTCAGGTTTACCCAAGCTGGTTCGGAGGTACTTTTCATCTGGAATCCTTTCCTTATCTTGAACTTCAGTCTTGAGAATTTATGAAAAATAATTCAAATCGAATCTCTTGCTTAGGTATCCGCCTTGCTGGGTCGTATCCCATCCGCTGTAGGTTATCAGCCAACCCTGGCCACTGACATGGGTACCATGCAGGAACGTATTACAACAACGAAGAAGGGCTCCATCACTTCGGTGCAGGCTATTTACGTACCGGCCGACGATCTTACGGATCCCGCGCCCGCGACCACTTTCGCTCACTTGGACGCCACAACTGTGTTGTCTCGTGCCATTGCTGAGCTTGGTAATGATCTTGTTACTTTTATAAATTGATTGATTTTCTGTAATTGTTTTCTAAGTCGAGGATTTTTTGCGTATTGAAAGGTATCTACCCCGCTGTCGATCCCCTCGACTCGACATCCCGTATCATGGACCCCAACATCGTCGGTCCCGATCATTACAACATTGCCCGTCGTGTTCAGAAGATCCTTCAGGACTACAAATCGCTTCAGGATATCATTGCTATCCTGGGTATGGATGAATTGTCTGAGGAAGACAAGCTCACCGTAGCTCGTGCTCGTAAAATTCAGAGGTTCCTCTCCCAGCCATTCCAGGTACATTTTCCATTTCTGTATCTTCATTTACTTTTTGAATGGCGCAGATTAAAATTGTTTCGATAAAAAAAATGTATTATTAATAATTTTAAAGGTTGCTGAGGTCTTCACGGGTCACCCCGGAAAACTCGTACCTCTCGCTGAGACCATCAAAGGTTTCCAGAAGATTCTCGCTGGAGAACTCGACCATCTCCCGGAGGTCGCATTCTACATGGTAGGACCGATCGAAGAGGTCGTCGCAAAGGCCGAGACACTCGCCAAGTCGTAAGATGTTAATAATTGTAACTGCTGGGACGAGCCACAGTGAAACACCTCAGGGGTCTCGTGAAATCCGTTGTGCACCAACCATCAACTGTAAAATGAACATTCATATGCGCACCGGAGTCAACATTGGATAGGAAAGACCGATGAAAACAGTCAACGCGTAAGAATAAAAGCTCGCCGCCTCCTCGGGAAGTGAGAACCGATCTTCCGACTCATGGAAATTAGACGAGTGTAGTCCCTGTTAATAAAACTTGGAACGTTGGAAGATTGATGTTTTCCTTTCTCTGGTACCTTTTTTTTCGTAACACAAAAAACGACAAGCTATGCTTGCCTACCTTTGTATCGATACGTTAAGAAGCGAACGAGCCGTAATACGTTGTTATTATTGAACATGTAACGGGCACGTTCGGAATGCTCTACTTTAGTAATACATTGAAAAGAAAAATAAATGATAAAAGAGACGAAAGAGCGTCATGCTTTTTTTATTACAAATATAAAAATCTATACCATATAAAATATTTTAAGTATATTCGAATGTTTTGGTATTGTCAGTCTGCACGTATCCTTTATCGGTCCACTTGTAATCAGAAATCGATCATCGGTTTTTCCAGCCTGTATTCCTGAACAAGTATCTGAAAGAAAGTGAAATTCAATTAAATCCTCTGCCAAATTCGAATATTAGCGCATGAAGTACAATTAAAACCGAAAACATACTTTCCACTGATCAACATTCATTGTGATAACGTTTTGTGTATTATTCTTTTTTTCTCTTTTAAATGCGATTTGTTTTTCTTTCGAACTTGGCATGATAGCGATAGAGCCACCTTCACCCTGTATTATCTCGATAACGCCATCTCTAACGAGAAACGAGACGTGCAACATATTTTCAACAGTTTTTCCAAAATCTGTGGGATGCAGTACCAGACTAAAGTAGTCAATGACTGTATTGTTTCGTTTATAATGATTAGTTATCAGGCGCAGAATTTTTTTGACTGTTGCTTCAATGTTTTGATCGTCATCATCAATAGTGATAACTGCTTCAGGTCTGCGAGTCGGTGCTAAAGGATCTTTTCTTGGAGTTGCACGAGCTCGCTGACGTTTGACTGCAACCACCTCATCAATATCAAAAGCACCTGAAAGAGTAATTTTTGTCCCGTATGATATAAAGTAGAATTATAAATAAGAAATTCAAAATAAAGAATAGAAATAATTTCAAGCATTATGGTGGGATATTTAAATACCTAAAAGTGTTGAAAAACCGGGTGTTCTGAAGAACAGCTTTGGTACATGCGCTTGCAAAATTGACCAATTAGGCTCCTCCAGAATCGTTTCTGATTCCACTAGCGTAAAGCGCAGCTATTTTTGAAAAACAAAAAATAAATTGTAGTGAATATCATTCGATCGTTATAGTATTATTAATACAATAATAAATATAATTGAAAAATAGATTCACCAGCATTTCAGCCAAACTCTGATAATCGTAATTGCTGAAGTTTTTCGTTATCGTGGCACATCCAGCTTCGAATATTTGTGAGGAAGCTGCCAGTAAGTGCGAATCCATGACGACTTCATCTCGGCAGGACGCTGTAAGAATAATACATAATAAAATCAAAACAAAAAGACAATTAACAAATTAAATATACAGACCTTTCTCCTCAACAGAACTTTCGCGAAGTATCTCATCGGCATCTTTGACGATTCTCTCCAAGTTGATGACATTATCCGAAGAAATATCGTGAGATTGAGCTACAAAAACGTTATGTGTTGTTTATAGAATAAAATGCAATCGAAATATGAAACTCACAGATTGCTTGAGCCCTTGTTAAAAGAGATCGAAGCGTTTCTTTTCTTTTGATCGGTGACTGCGAATCCGCTGAGTCTGCTCCACTTTGGGAGTCAACCGAAGAATTGGTTTGAGATCTTCTAGACATTTTTTTTCTTATTGTTTTCGTATGCAAACCAGTAAAGGTAATCGCATTGCAAAGCAATTTTATGTAAAAGACCTTTTTTAAGGTTAGAAGAGAGATCGTAATTCGCGGAAAATGGATGTGAGTTCCAGCTGAACCCGCTGGCGTCGCCACTATCCAGCGTATAGGCCTAGTCAAACCCGCAATACATTTATTCGTTTTTCTAAGCTGATTATTATATGCATAAGATAATAATGATAAATAAATTTTTTGTTGATTAAAATTAATTACGTATAAGAAATCAGAATGAAATAAGTTATATTAAAAAATGGTTAGTACCTGATTTGACTATTTTTCCCTTTCCCGCGCATGGAAAGTATTAGCCAATAGCAGAACTTCAATGTATGTACAAGAGGGATTTGAAGAGTTGATTGTTCGATTGTTGTCTGTTGTATGTACATGCCGGTACCGGTACCGGTGACCGGTTAAGAAATGTTATGAGTTACAAGTTACAAGTTACAAGCGTGCAAGGAGTCAAGATATTAGAACATATTTCAGAAAGGACTCACAAATAAATTATGCAACAGACAGAATATAAATTTTAATACGAACGACTAACGGTAAGCTTACTATCAGATTTTTATACAAAATTATTACATTAACGAGTACGAATCATCGTGCTCGAAAAATAAAGAATAAACCGATTGTAAACCAAGATCCAATACAAAGGCTGCTGAGATAAACCGTTTGAATGGCATAATTCAGGAGCTTAGATTGGCACTCGCAGGGCAAAGAAAATTTGCAACTTTTTCATCTGAACATGCAAACCTACAAGAAAACACATTTGGTCGTATTGTAACCTTTATAAAATTGACATTTTTTTACATGCTCATGTTTGGGTACATATTTATAAATCAGAAACTTGGATCATCACCAGTTTCTCAAAAGTTGAACATTTTGCTACAATCCTTTTAAATCGAGTTCAGTTGGCATCTTCGACGGCTCGCCTTCTAAAACAGCAAGTATGTTTTTTGCTGTCATTATTGCCATATCTCGTCTCGTTTCTATTGTAGCACTCCCAAGATGTGGAATAACAACTGAAAATGATAAAGTTATCATCTAAATCAATGAACATAAATATAACAAGAAGAATTTGAAATTAGGGGTAAAGATAAAAAAACGAACCACAATTGTCAAGTTTCAGGAGATCACTGTCCAGAGGAATTGGCTCTGGAGTCATGACATCAAGGCCTGCAGCTCGTATTGTTCCATTTCTGAGAGCTTCGATCAATGCCGGCTGATCGACCACTTGTCCTCGACTGACGTTGATGAATATCGCTGTATTCTTCATTTTTTCAAAAGCATCAGCATTGAACATTTCTTTCGTTTCAGGTGTGAGGGCAGTTGTCACTACGACGAAATCGCTCTCCGCGAGCAAACGATCGAGGGTGACACGTTCACCGCCAAATTTTCGAGCTTGCTCCGTTTTCTCGCTTCTGCTTGTGTACAGAAATTTTCCGACTCGAAATGCCGAGAGCAACTCAGCGATCCTTGTTCCGATCGCTCCCAAACCGACGATCCCTACCGTCGATCCGATCAGTCCTGGACCGCACATGAAAGATGGAGACCAAGCTTTCCATTCCCCTCTAAAACGTTTTTGCACCAAAATATACACCGGTGCATTTACAGCATAAAATAAAAAAAGGATTAAGAGCGATTAGAATCACGTGACCACCCAGATTTCGTAGGTCCCGGATTACTCTCTCAAAATCGAATAATTACACTTGAAAAAATTACAGTATCTTCCTTTCGATCTCAAGAATTTGCCTCTGGTCCAAATTTTCAAAAGAATTTATTTATTGATTAATAAAAAAATAAACAACGGTCGGAAAACAACTTTCTCGCGGAAGATGCGTCCGTTGTTTGTTTATTTTTTTATTAATTAATACGTAAATTCCCATGAAAATTTGATCCAGAGGCAAATTCTTGGGATCGAAAGGAATATATATTGTAATTTTTTCAAGTTCAATTATTCGACTTTGAGAGAGAAATCTGGGTGGTCACGTGGTTGTGATTGCTCTTAAGCTTTGGTGAAATTTTGTAACAATATTCATAAATGTCTTATATTTAATTTAATCTCACCTCGTTGTACCATTATTTAAATGATAAAAGTGCATTCTTATAAATGACGTTAGTAGCTACATGTCGAATAATTTTACTAACGCTCTCATGGCTTTTTCAGCCTCAAGAAGTCGTCTTGAAGTCGCGAGCAACAATGCCATTGCCAACTCTGACGTCGTTTCCGTTAGGACTCCCGGCGTGTAACCAACACGTATATTTCGATTTCGGAGCTCTTTGATATCCAAATGATCGAATCCTACCGACATCGTACCCACGACTTTCAATTGCGGTCCAGCCGCATCAAGTATTTCTTTGTTGATAGTGTCTGTCAGCAAACAAAAGACGCCGTCGACGTCAACAATCCTCTTCAGTAACTCCGATTTTGGAATCGGCGATAGACTGTCCCAAATATCTAATTGACATCTATTTTTTAATTTTAAAAAAATATTCGTTTATTAGTAATTATTCATCAACGATTGCATAACAATGACATTTGTTACGTACGTACTTTTCGCGAAGAATTTCTAATCCAGCAGTTGGAATGTCTCCTCGAGTTACTAATATTTTTGGACGAGACATCCCGGTTGAAAAACTTTCGCAACGCAGTTTCGTGAGTACTGAATTCAATCGTCGAGAATTAATGAAAGGACTTCGAAATCGAGGATGTCTTGACAGAAAAATATTTACGCGAAATGCCACAAGACTATGCATCACGTAGGTTAAGTCGATCACATGGAATTCTCCCCTCCATGATTTTTCTCACTCTCAATATATTACATCGGAATAATAACAATGAACAGAATGAACGTCAACAAGGAATTAAAATTTTTGTTTGTCATTTACTTCGGTCATGTACAATACTGCGTTGTGTTTGGTTAATTGAAATTGACAATAAACGAGTTTATGTCGAATTTTTTTTTGCCGCAATGAAAGTATTTTTCATGAGCATCGCGACCGTCATGGGCCCAACGCCACCAGGAACAGGTGTAATGTGTCCAGCGACTTCGCTGACGCTCTCGTAATCAACGTCGCCAACGATCTTCGATTTTCCGTTATTGTCAACTATCCTCGTGATGCCGACGTCGATGACGCAAGCGCCTGGTTTTATCATGTTTGACTTCACCAGCCCTGGAACTCCGGTCGCGGAGACCACGACGTCCGCGAGTCTACCGTATTTCTCCAGCTCGTCCGGGGGTGTATGAATGTGACAAATGGTCGTTGTCATGTCCAAGGCTCCAGTTTGGCCTGTAATAATATAAAAATCTCATATACGACAAAATATCGATGATAACTTTTTACTCATTTAATTTTTTTTTTCAGACTTGACCTTGGGCGTTCGCGTGCAACAAAAGTGCTATTGGCAATCCAACGTGTTTCGAACGTCCAATGACCAAAGCGTTTCGTCCGCAGGTTTCGATTTTTGACCTCGCGATCAATTCCCGGACGGCCAGAGCCGTCGCCGGGACGAATCCGCGACTGTCGGAACAGAGTTTTCCCAAATTTTCCACGTGGAAGCCGTCGACGTCTTTCGTCGGATCGACCGCGTGACAAGCTTCTCTCTCGTCGAGGCCATCGGGCAACGGCAATTGCACCAGGACACCATCAACGCCAGGATCCTCGTTGAATTTTTTTATGTACTCGATCAGTTTCGACTGTTCGGTCTTTTCACTGAGTCGAATCGTCTCGCCGTCTATTCCGATCGACTGGGCCACCCTGACCTTGCGTCCGACGTATACCTCGCTCGCTGGATTATTTCCGACGAGAATCGCAACGAGCTTCGGACGGCGTTTACCTGACGCCGTCCACTCGTTGATCTCTCGCTGCAAATCATCGCGAATTTCTTTCGCTACTGATTTTCCATCAATTACGACAGCTTTGCAACTGAAACATTTTTTTTTTGCAATTTAAACAAAGATTTACGAACTAATTCTGCAGGGAAGAATTTTATCGATTGCACAGGTATTTCGAAATTTGATACGGTAATTGTTACAATCGTTCGTCATACGTACAGCACTTTGCATGTGTGCAAACGACAAGTATGGGATATCGTCGAGCCTAAAAAATTTACAATTTTATTCGAAAACATATTTCATATGTTTTTTTAAAATAACTCTTTGGACGGAACGAGGATTATTTTACATTTGTTTCACAACGTGAATAAAAGCTATTCAAATGTTATTTACAAAACGAGGAAGTTTTTCAAAAGGTTTTGAATATTCGATCTTGAATCGGAGCGAATCTCGCGCACTCACGAGAGTGCTGGTTCAGAGCTACGCCAGGACTGCTTTCTAGAATGCTCGAACTCACTTCCTTTCTCTCCCTTTTACTCAACTTTTTTAATCTTGTTTGTGGAGTGTACTTTTCTAAGTAATAGCAGTCTAGCTTGTTTTTACCGATACGCGCGTAGTTATGTTACCAAATGCTTGTTTTATGATAAAAACAAAACATGGAATTTGAAAATGAAGAACTTTTCCATGTTAATTTGATAACGAGAGTGCTCATTGGCACATCGCTGCAGTTGGTCAAATTATAATTTAGAGTATTCTCGTACGTTTGATTACAAGTATGACCAATTGTTTATTGGTCAGTTTTTTTTGGTTATGTTTTGAATTGCAATTTTTTACAGCTTTCGAGAATTTCCGTCAGACGGCACAATTCAATTGTATATTTTCAAATTTGATTTGCGAATATTTGAATAAATAAAATCTTACGATTGACGACAAATGTGTTGCAATTATTTACTAATGATTTACAAACGAATAGCTCGGATGAAATTTTTATACTTGGAAAATAAATTGATATGTTTATATTGCTCCGAAAACACATGCTCTCGTAAACTCGTTTTACCGGTTACATACAAATCGTGCCAAAAAAAAATACGAGCTGCACAGTGATAAATGTAGAAGTGTAATTCTCATTAACCAGAGTCGATCGAATTATCGGTTATCAGTGCTCATTGACGTACATACGTAAAAGACTTTGAACTGGAGTGCGTTATATTTCCCCGATCCTTTATTCTCACAAAGCTAGGTTAATAATGTCGGCTTTACTATCAAAGAAAATTTTGAGCAAATTATGCAGTTTGCAAAAATTATCGCGGGCCTCGTTCGTGCCTGTGCGAAAACTTAATTTACTCGAATATCAGAGCAAGGAATTGCTCAAAGACTGCGGTGTTTCCGTTCAAAATTTCACAATGATCGACGATCTGGGCAAAGCACCTTCAACCCTCGACAAATTTCGTAAGTGGAAAACAACTAAAAATTTTTTTTTTCTCCATGACTTTTACGAATTTAGACTCTGAAATTAAAATACTTTTGGTTCAAATTTTAGATGTTGATGAATATGTTATAAAAGCACAAGTATTAGCCGGAGGAAGAGGCAAAGGCTGGTTTGACAATGGATTCAAAGGAGGCGTTCATCTTACCAAAGAGTAAGTTCATATTTTTTTTTATACGATTCATGATAATTAATTTGTACTTTTTATATTTATTTTTTATTAGTATATTTTATTAAAGTATTTTTAAAATATTTCAGTCCTAAAGCTGTTTTGGATATTGTTAAAAACATGTTGGGTCATCGTCTGATAACGAAACAAACTCATCAGGATGGAATACTCGTTCAGAAAGTCATGGTAGCTGAATCGGTTGACATAAAGAGGGAAACGTACATTTGCATACTAATGGATCGTCAATACAACGGTCCAGTTTTGATAGCATCTCCGTCTGGTGGAATGGACATCGAGGCAGTCGCAGAAAATTCTCCAGAGTCCATCAAAACCATTCCACTGGACATTTATTATGGAATCGACGATAAGATCGCCAACGAAGTCGCCTCATTTTTGGGCTTCACGGAATCCGAAGTGCACGAAAAAGCCGTGCACGAACTAAAAAATTTATGGAAACTGTTTGTCGACATTGACGCGTTGCAGATAGAAATAAATCCACTCGTGGAAACGCAGGATAAGCAAGTAGTCGCGGTCGACGCGAAAATTTCGTTCGACGATAATGCACAATTCCGCCAGAAAGATATCTTCGACATGGAAGACATTTCCGAAAAAGATCCGACAGAAGTTGCCGCCTCGAAATTCAATTTGAATTACATCAATCTGAATGGAAATATTGCTTGCTTAGGTATATATTTTAACGATATATTATTTTATTTTCATGAGGTACATCTACTTTTTTGATACAAACTGAAAATCTTTGATTAGTGAATGGAGCTGGCTTAGCAATGGCGACAATGGATATCATAAAATTAAATGGAGGTGAACCAGCTAATTTCTTGGACGTAGGAGGAGGTGTCACGGAAGATCAAGTTTTCCAAGCCTTCAGGCTAGTAGCAGAAGGTATGAACTATTTTTTATAAAAATACAGAAAAAATAAAAATAAAGACTCGAATATTCGTCAATAATATTTTTTTCCGCAGATCCCAAAGCTCAAGCTATCTTAGTCAATATATTCGGAGGAATCGTCAATTGCGCGACAATCGCGAAAGGAATCGTCAAAGCTGCACAAAGTTTAGGAATGAAGAGGCCCGTTATTGTTAGACTTCAAGGTACCATTTAATCATCTCACATGAATTTCACAAAGTACTGAATGTCATTATTCTTCAAATGTTATTTTTCACTCCCTTTTTTCATTTTTAAGGAACGAATGTAATGGCAGCGAGGAAAATCCTCGAGGAGTCGAAGCTTCCGTTCACGATGGAAGACGACTTGGACGAGGCAGCGAGAAAAGCAGTGCAAGCAACAAAGACGTAAAATAGCATCGTTGAATGAAAGTACTTCAAAAGACAAAAAAAAGCAGGATGTCTCGTCGGGAAAAAATATTCTTGAGCGTCGCGAATGAATCTAGTTTCCTACAAATAGTTTTCTCACCGAATTTGTTACTTGTTACAATATTATTGTTCTCAGTTTAATTGGTGTTTCTTTTTTAAATACAGAAAAAAACAACGAATTGATGGGAGTTCGATTGGAGATTTTTTATGAATTTTCTTTTTTCAAGGAGTTTCGCGAATGACCGGTTTGCGTATTGGAGAGTCCTCTTTTCCCCATTATGGTCAAGTTTGCGCGAGCGAATGCGAAAAACGCACTCGCACGCACGGATTCTCGACTGGAAGTTCGGTCCTCGATCCAACGAGAGGTAATTTTTTCCTCTCTTTTTTTTTATTACGCGTGCACCTTCGTGCACGTAACGCCTCGAATCTCCTGAGATTGCCACGAGCTCCATATACGGTTCGTTATTCCAAAGTTGCTCTGGAAGGTAAAGTCGCTTTTTTCATCTCGTTTTATCATCCCTGAACATTTAGTAGGTCAAAGTGCGGATCGATCATTGAACACTGTCGATATCCGCGTAAACAAAAATATTTTCATCTCACTTTAAATATTTCGATGCATCGATAAATTTTGTAATTTTATATAAAACAATGACATCCGAACTTTTAATAGAAACCGTTGAAAAAAAGATTTGTTTTGCTCGTAAAACTCGACTCCGTCGAATTCTAAAAAAAACGTCATAAAAAAAATGTTGACAAGAGAAACGTCACCGATCTCGAGAATCTCGAAAATTCGTATAACAGAAACGAGTGTGTGTCAGCTTTCTTTTTTAATCGCAGGCTACTTCGAAGATGTGCCCCCCACGAGTATGAGTCGATCAGCGAACGATACGAGCCACTTTGAGTCAGTCATTGGATTTGGATAAGAGCATGAGAAAAAAAAGAAGAAGAAAATGGAACCAACACTCGGAGATGAATCCCTAAGATCTTTCGCTCGTGTTCGTGCTCTCGCACGTGTATATATAGAAATCACTCTTCCCCTCCTCGAAATCGTCGCCAGGGTAAAAAGGAGCAAGCGAGGTTTTCTTTTTTTCCCTTCCTTCTTATTTTTCCATTTATTTGGCCTGCTGTGTGTACGCGCTCGGCTCTCGTCGCTCGCTCGGCGTACGTGTGAGTCCGTGAATTTCGGGGGCTCGAAACGACGAGAGGGATACCACGCTTGAAACTATTCTTGGAGAACTTTAACTCACAATCAGAGCTGCTTTTGACTTCGCGACGACGAGGAGCGCGCTCTGCGACACACGATCTTTATAACTTTCACCGTACAACGTCGCCGACGCCAAAGCGCGACCCTTATTACTGCACTATCATCTTTACCCTTAAACATTTTTTTCACTCTTCATCAAAGTAAACACTTTCGTTTGGAAGGTATCAATTTCGCGAATAATCAAGTGCGCCAGTGAATCGTCGATTTCTGTGATTTGTGAATCCCAGAGGGGAATTTACTGGATTTCGTGTCAGTTTTTTTCATCGTTCCTAAAATTTTACATCTGGAGCAAAGGTAATCAAATACGTGGTATAATTTTAATCGTCATTTTGATGATTTAAATTTTTTTATTTCAATTTTGCTGATGAAAAAACGTTTTTTGTTTCAATTTGCCATTTAAACACAAATTGGGAAATTTTTCTCTTCTGTTTCTCATTACCAGATGATTTATCATCGAAAGTGTTTCTTGGTCAGAGGCCATTCGGTTATTAGATACAAGATTGTTTACACGTTGGATACATTCATCGAGGGTGTTGATATACTTATCATTATTATTTACCGATGATTCAATTTCACGAGTACGCTAAATTTACGATTCTATTTTCCAGCGAATTTCCAGTTATCTCACATTATTTTATTTCTTTTTCATAAAAAAATGTTCGCTCGGGAAAAATTCTTGTTTTCGCGCAAATTTACGGTCCGACTATTTCATTTATTCCGCGGTGAATTCTCATGCCCTCGGGTTTCAAAAAGTATTTTTAAAATACGTTGGCAGTGAGCCCTGAGAAATTGTGACTTTTAGGATTTCTCGATCATCCATGTTCTCCCAATTTTTTCATCCATTTTTTATTAATTTTTTTTGCTCTCATTAAACTTTATTTTTCAATTGTGGGATTCAAAATAAAATTCAGGTTGCAGATATGAGAAATAGGACGAAATTAATCCGTTGTCTCACGTCTGCAGAAATTTATTCGAGAATCGTTGCATAGTTTCGTAATTATGACTTCGAATGATTCATTTTCTTATTCTCCTTGTGTGATTCAGTGCCAGATGCAACGGAGCATGAATATTGTTTGTCAATGTTTATTTTAAGTATTTACATTCAATTCTCCTGTTCTTAAAAATTCATTCAACATTTTAACTTCATTAATGATCGACATGTGTCAATTTTTACCCCCCACAGGGAAGCACGTGGTCGAACGTCGAGGGAAAAAATCGCGCGGCTGTCGAAAAATCTGATTGGTCAACGGTTACGTGAATCGAAAGGTCTCTCGCCAGCGTCTGCACTCCTGAGCAACTGGATCAGTGACACGGAATCAGTGAATCTGTTGGAAAAAATAATCAGAAAAAATCCTGATTATAAAAAAAATTAAATCACCAGAATTCAGAAAAAATTGAAAAATTTTTTTCTGATATCAAAATTCGAGATCCAACTTCAAGTCTCTCTCGGTCCCGCTCTCGCTCGATTTGTGTTTCCATTGTGAAACTGGAGAGAGCGCTACGTTAGCGAATCAGGAAGGCATCGTGGGGCGATCCTAAGCGCCTTTCCCCGGCAAAAAGCGTACACACAGAAGGGAAGGAGTAAAGAGAGCCAGGCCGATAAGATGAATGAGAATGATAAGTCAGTCAAGAGCGAGAACTCCCCGGAGGAGGAGGACGACGAGATGTTCGAGCGCGAATTAGCCGAGGATGCCGAATGGAAGAGAATACAACAAAACACATTCACGAGATGGGCTAACGAGCATCTAAAAGTTGCTAACAAGCACATAAACGACCTCGAGACCGACCTGTCGGACGGTCTCGGACTCGTTAGCCTTATCGAAGTTTTGGCCCAAAAGCGATTACCAAAGCATAACAAAAAACCAAATTTCCGGTCGCAAAAGCTCGAAAATGTTTCGGTTGCCTTGAAATTCCTCGACGACGAGGGCATACGTATCGTCAACATCGGTGAGTCCACACTCAACTCGATTCTATTCAATTTCTTTCAAATTTCCCGCTCAAAATATTATACAAAAAACGTCGCTGTCCTCGTTCTCTTTTTCCCTTACGAGCCAGAGTCGTTTGAAATTCATTGAATATCAAAATGGGGAAAATGTATGGGACGGCCGGGTATGTAAGGCATGAATGTAAAAATCGATTCGTGCCTCCCGGCTCGGATGCAGCAGGTTGCTGCAGTTTTGTTCAGTGCGAATCTATTTTCGGATTCAACGTAATTCTCCATTCGTCTCGGAATTTTTTTTTTCCTTTCATTAAATTGCAATTAAAATTAAAATCGATTGAAAAAAAATTACTGGTTACTGCTGTATTAATTTATTTTTCTGTAAATATAAATAATCTTAGTTTTGAAACGGTTCCTGGGAAAATATTTAATAGCCGGTATGAGAGAGTTTAAATCGTGATTCGTATTTTTTAGGCGTAGTGGTCGAATACGTTTAAAATTTGAGATGTGTGCGGTGGTTTAGTATTTGGAGGCCGGAGATGAAAGAATGGAGTGGTCCGGTATTCGGTCTGTCCACTTGCTAACATATCCAAGGACGTAAAAAAGAAGAAACTCTAGACACGCGTACACACAGACGAAGGGCTCTCAAAAACTCTCTTGTCTGTCGAACTTTTGAGAGAACTTCGATTCTCGGAAGTGCTAGATTGCATTTCATCGCTAAAGCTCTTTCGCCTGTTTCAAGAGCATCTTTTATAAATATTCAATCTTAAAAATTTCGATTAAATCGACATTTATCATTCAAATTCTTTTTTATAATTATAAATCGTATTTTTGAAAAAAATTTTGAATCTGTCATTTCGTCGTCAAAACTCTTTTGTCAGTTTCAAGAGCATTTCTTAATATTCAAATTATTATTTATCATCCTCATTTTTTGAGATAATTGCAAATCGAACTTTTGAGAAATTTTTTAATCTCGCAAATGCTACATTTTATTTCCAAAGCTCTTTTGTCAGTTTCAAGGAGATGATTTCTCAATATTTGTGTGCGAAACTTGAATTAAATCATCATTTATCATTCTCGTTTTTTTTACGATTATTATAAAATTGCATTTATAACCAAAACTGTTTTTTCCTCGTTAAAAAAAATTCTCAACATCCGATCTAAAAACTCTATTCGATAATTATAAAATTTATAGCGAACTCGCTCCGATATTTCTCTTCGTTTTCAAGGGTTTATTTTTTTACCGAAACAATAGCTAAGAATTTGGGGTTTCGGAATTCGGGATCGTCTACGAATCGTAAATATTCGTGTATGTTTTTTTGTTCCACCGGGAGAGAGAAGTTAGAAGGCCGGGTTGGGAAGAAGTCGGCAGAATCGCGCGTGAGGAGGATGACGTTCTGCGAGCGCAATGCCGGCGACACTGAGAGAGTCGACGTGTGCGAGTCTGACCTTCACCTGGTCCCGCCACGAGGTTTTCGCCGCCACTTTCTCTCCCTAAGCTCATCTCTTCGTCTCTCTCTTTTTTTTCGTTTTCTTCTCTCTTTCTCTCTATCGTTCTCTCTTCCGATGAGCATCATCGCCCACGTGTATGCGTGAGTCGCATTTTCCATCTCTCTCTCTCTCTGCGTCGAGCTAGACCAACGCGGAGCAAAAATGTCATCGCGTGCTCTTTGACAATTAAAAAATAGACCAACTAAAAAGAAAGATCGAAATTTTAGAGGTTTTTTATTAAAAAAATTGTTTAAATTTAATTTCGAGTACGAGAAAATAATTAAATTTCGTGCTCCTCGGTCACGAGGCATAAAATAAAAACAACGCGGAGCAAAAATGTCATCGCGTGCTCTTTGACAATTAAAAAATAGACCAACTAAAAAGAAAGATCGAAATTTTAGAGATTTTTTATTTAAAAAATTTTTTTAATTTAATTTTGAGTACGAGCAAATAATTAAATTTCGTGCTCCTCGGTCACGAGGGATAAAATAAAAACAACGCGGAGCAAAAATGTCATCGCGTGCTCTCTGACAATTAAAAAATAGACCAACTAAAAAGAAAGATCGAAATTTTAGAGATTTTTTATTTAAAAAATTTTTTAAAATTTAATTTCGAGTACGAGCAAATAATTAAATTTCGTGCTCCTCGGTCACGAGGCATAAAATAAAAATCGTTTAAGTGTTTAGTGGCTTCCGTTGATAGTCGCAGCAATATAACCGCGATATCGGAGTTGCATACGTGGTCAAGATTTGCTCAAACTTTTTGCCTAAGCGCGGCTCGAATTACACCGAGTGTAATTTTTTTTTTCGATCGCGCACGTTCGGTCGAGGAACGAAAAATCAAGCGCACATTTTGTTGAGGATAATTGCGGTAAATTGACATGGCAGACGTTTTGGGTGCTTTCGTTAATTCACTCCGTCACCGATGAGACAAGCGTTTAATAAAAAATTGCGTCACTCTTCAAATGACTCTAAATTATATTTTTATTTATCGCGATTTTCCAGGGACGTTTGATCAATGTTACTCTCGTCGCGATCTTTTCCATTTAAAAAAATTAATTTTTCGCATTTTTTTGCGCAAAATAAAAAAATTTTTAATCGCTTTTTAGATTGCCGATGAATAAAAAATGTTAATCAGAGTCCTTGTTATTACGAATCACAGAATGTGACGTTGAGAAGCAAGGAAAGGAATAACGATGCCGTAATTCCCGTGGCATTTCGCGACCGGACGTTTGCGGCAATAATAATCATAATTAATCGCCGATTTAAAGTGATTCATACGACAGGAGGACGCGCGTGTATTATTCGCGAAAAAAAATGATATCGAGGGCGCGATATTCGTCGGAGCTCGGGCCCGCTCTTCGAAAGGATTATTCGTACGCTTAATCGATGGCCTTCGTGTAGATCGAATGCATTATTTTCACTAGACGTGAACCATAAATAATCGAGACTCTGATTCGTGAATCTCTACTCGTCAGATTTATCTTTCTCGATCTGTTAATCAGTCAATTGATTCGCGTGGAGAAAGAGAACTCGAGTGCAACTTTTTTGTCCGATTCTTCAAAGAATTTTATTTTCATTTATTTCACTTATTTTCGAGTCGTTTTAATTTTTTGTTAAAGTTAAAGTTTTGTTTAAGATTTTTATTTATATTCTCAAGTGTCTAATCTCTGCTCTTCAGGTTAATCTTCCTCAATCTGTTAATCAGTCGATTGATTCGCGTGAAAAAAGAGAACTCAATTCCGTTTTTTTTGTCCAATTCACCATAGAATTTTTTTCAATTATTTTCAAATTTTTTAAATTTTTTTTCAAGTTAACGTCCTGGGTAAGATTTTTATATATATTCTTAAGTGTCGAATCTCTGCTCTTCAGATTAATCTTTCTCCATCTGTTAATCAGTCAATTGATTCGCGTGAAAAAAAGAAAACTCAACTTCGTTTTTTTGTCCAATTCACCACAGAATATTTTCAATTATTTTCAAATCTTTTTAATTTTTTTTTTAAAGTTAATGTCCTGGGTAAGATTTTTATTTATATTCTCACGTGTCGAATCTCTGCTCTTCAGATTAATCTTTCTCCATCTGTTAATCAGTCGATTGATTCGCGTTAAAAAAGAGAACTCAATTTCGTTTTTTTTCCAATTCACCATAGATTTTTTTTCAATTATTTTCAAATCTTTTTAATTTTTTTTCAAGTTAATGTCCTGGGTAAGATTTTTATTTATATTCTCAAGTGTCGAATCTCTGCTCTTCAGATTAATCTTTCCCCATCTGTTAATCAGTCGATTGATTCGCGTGAAAAAAGAGAACTCAATTTCGTTTTTTTTGTCGAATTCACCACAGAATTTTTTTCAATTATTTTCAGATGTTTCTAATTTTTTTTTCAAGTTAATGTCCTGAGTAAGATTTTTATTTCTATTCTCAAGTCTCGAATCTCTGCTCTTCAGACTAATCTTTCTCCATCTGTTAATCAGTCAATTGATTCGCATGAAAAAAGAGAACTCAATTTCGTTTTTTTTCCAATTCACCATAGATTTTTTTTCAATTATTTTCAAATCTTTTTAATTTTTTTTTCTAGTTAATGTCCTGGGTAAGATTTTTATTTATATTCTCACGTATCGAATCTCTGCTCTTCAGATTAATCTTTCTCCATCTGTTAATCAGTCAATTGATTCGCGTGAAAAAAGGAGAACTCGATTTCGTTTTTTTTGTCCAATTCACGACAGATTTTTTAAAAATTATTTTCAGATTTTTCTAATTTTTTTTTCAAATTAATGTCCTTGGTAAGATTTTTATTTATATTCTCAAGTGTCGAATCTCTGCTCTTCAGATTAATCTTCCTCCATCTGTTAATCAGTCAATTGATTCGCATGAAAAAGAGAACTCGATTTCGTTTTTTTTGTCCAATTCGCCATATAATTTTTTTTCAATTATTTTCAGATTTTTCTCATTTTTTTTTCAAGTTAATGTCCTGGGTAAGATTTTTATTTATATTCTCACGTGTCGAATCTTTGATCTTCAGATTAAATCTTTCTCCATCTGTTAATCAGTCAATTGATTCTCGTGAAAAAAAAGAACTCGATTTTGGTTTTTTTGTCCAATTCATTCTACAAAAAAATTTTTTTTTCATCTCAATGTTCTAGTTAAGATTTTTTATTTACACTCTCGAGTGTCGTCCGTATTATTTTCCTCTCGCTTCGGGATGTATTTGCGGCTAAAAGATCCGAAACACGAGACTTCTATTGTGTCACGCGTGAAGACATGTCTCGGTGGCTGAGCTTTCTAAATACGTCACGCGATAGCACGGGTGCATTGTCCATTTAAAATTAATGTCATTTTCAAAATCTACAAATTGTTTACTCACAAATCTAAAAAAAAAAATTCTAAAAAAAAAATAAAAAAAAAAATACACGCGAATCAGTGTCTCGAGTCTCATTGCAGGATCGCCATTTCTCCGAGTGTCTCGTCATTAAAGTCACGTTCGAGAAACGCGTTGCAAAGTTATTGGTAATGAGTAAGCTCTCTCAAGGCGGGAAAGAGCGAGAGAGAAAAATAGAATCGACGACGTTTAAACTCCGCGCGTATATGCATATGCGTGACGTCACTGGTCTCTCGTGGTAATTGCTTAAAATAGCGAGGATGAATAGCTCGGTGGGGCCGTCGCTCCTGTCGTTTCTTTCGTCTTGCTGACTAACACTTTTCTCCACTTATCATTCGGTCAATTTTTGCGCATACTTATGTACACACTCTCTCCCACCTACTTAATCCTTATTTTACTCTCGACTCGAGTGGATGGGAATGTCATTTTTGCTGATTAGCCACGTTTCGCTTTATCTTCAATTTTCGGCTTTATCACTTCGACACGTTTTTTTCATTACATTTTTTTTATATACATAATTTTGAGAATTTCGTCGTTTCTCATTAATTATTATTGCTCAATAAATAAAAATCTTCCGATTCAAAATTTGTGTATATCGAATTTTGTAATAAATTCGATAAAAATAAAATTTTTGAATGTGAAAAAAATTGAACGCGTCTGCGAGAGTTAAATCGCTGATGAGCTATTTCGTGGATCGTTATCGTTCACGATCAAGTTCCTAGAAATTTTTTTTTCTTCATTTCGTTTCATTTACATGAACACATGTGCGTTCCTCCGGTGTGTATCCAGCCGCGCCGGTCGAGGTCTCTTGTATTATATTTTCGCGATATTTATGACGACTGGAGCTTCGAGTAATCACATACGTGCTCTCTCTGCTCCAACACCTTCCAAATAAATCGAGTTCGCCTCGTCACTGGGAGCAGCCACGAAAAATAAATACCAGAGTCCTGTCACGCCTCTTCGACGACAACGCACCACGGATAAAGCCAATGGACGAATAAAAAATGAAATTTCGCTAAAAAGATTTACTGCAGGAGAGGAAAAAAAAATTTTTAGAAAAAAATATTTTTACCTGATAATTTATCATTTGAAATATGACACGAATTTTTTTTCGTTGTCTGTCATTTTTTGATCTGGTTCTGTCTCTTAAAATGTCATGTTTGTACTTTTTTTCGTATCCTAATAAAGTCACGCCTCTAATCCGTGATACTGATCCGTCGCGGATTTCGCTTTGCGAATAATGCGTCATGATTTAAAGTTGAGTATGCGTCAATGAGAATCGACGAATGTTTGACATGTGTACATATAAAATGGTTGATTTCAAAATTTATCGATAAAATTACAAATGTCTCTGAAAAAAGTTTCATGAAGTCTCTAATTCGTAAATTCGATTTGTGATTTTTTCAGCGACCTCTCTGACAGATATTTCAGAGATTGAACAATTTTTAACTTAACATTCTTGGTCGTCCATGAATCGAGAGCTCAGAATATTATAAGTTTCATGAAGTCTCTAATTCGTAAATTCGATTTGTGACTTCTTCAGCGACCTCTCTGACAGATATTTCAGAGATTGAACAATTCTTAACTTAACATTCTTGGTTGTCCATGAATCGAGAGCTCAGAATATTATAAGTTTCATTAAGTCTCTAATTCGTGAATTCGATTCTTGATTTCTTTAGCGACTTCTCTGACAGATATTTCAGAGATCGAACAATTTTTAACTTAATTTTCTCGACCGTCCATGAATCGAGAACTCAGAATATTAAATTTTTTTTTATATTTAAATTTTCTGTAAAAGATCTTAAAAAGTCGTGAATTATAAAATGTAAACGTAAGCGCGAAATACTGAAAGAATAAATAAAAATTCGAGGCGTCTGGATTTCTCGGTTCCTTTTTTTTCCAAGACAGCTGTTTTTTATTTCCCGTCATTTTCGTTTTACTGGATCTACGAATCGGAAGGGAAAAAATGTAAGAAAAATAAACGAAAGGAGGAGCGATCCCGTCTATTCTCTTCTTCTCGATCTTCGCCCGTGTCAGAGGCATCGTCTCACTTGGCAAGAAGTCCTATTCTTACGTTACCACGTGAGAATATGAGTGTGCGCGTTTATTCTCATTTCTGTAAAGTCCGATCGGGGCCAAGGTTTGCCCAAGAAAAACCGAGACTCGGACAATGAGAGCGACAGAGACGAACTGGGACTATTTTCAACAGACTCGTGATAGTTTTGACTCAAAATAATCATGTAGGTGGAATGCAACGAACCGAAATCACGCGAAATTTAAGGTCACATTCATCCTCACCGATTTCCAACTCCTGAAAATCTCATTCACAAAATCAAAAAATTTTTCACAAATTTAAATCGTATTTTATTTATTTAAAATTTAAATTAAAATATATTTTAAATTTAGATCTTTATCTAATGACATCGATCGATCGACTCTCCCTTAATTTCAGATTCATCCAACATCGTTGATTGCAAATTAAAATTAATTCTCTGTCTGATATGGACGTTGATCCTTCACTACGCGATCTCAATGCCCATGTGGGTCACATTCATCCTCACCGATTTCCAACTCCTGAAAATCTCATTCACAAAATCGAAAATTTTTCACGAATTTAAATCGTATTTTTATTTAAAATTTAAATTAAAATATATTTTAAATTTAGATCTTTATTTAATGACACCGATGATCGATCAACTCTCCCTTAATTTCAGATTCATCCGACATCGTTGATTGCAAATTAAAATTAATTCTCGGTCTGATATGGACGTTGATCCTTCACTACGCGATCTCGATGCCCATGTGGGAGGGCGAGGACGGCGACGACACCGAGAAAGGAGCAACGCCGAAGCAAAGATTGATGCACTGGATACAAGCGAAAGTGCCCGATTTACCGATCAACAATTTCACGTCGGATTGGAACGACGGTCGCGCCGTTGGTGCCCTCGTCGACGCGGTCGCTCCTGGATTGTGCCCGGACTGGGCTGATTGGAATCCAAAGGATGCTGTGCAAAACGCATCCGAGGCTATGGGATTGGCTGACGATTGGCTCAATATTCCTCAGGCAAGTTTTTATTTCATCCTTAATTAAAATTTTTCTGTGAAAAAAAAATTTCTGTAAAAAAATTAAAATGACATTTTAATTTTGATTTGGATGAAATTCGGTACACGTGTAATTTGTCATTTTAAATAAGTTTGTATTTATTTTCAATAAAATTTATTTATTTTTTGCATAAAATAAACTTTTGCATGAAAATGGCTTTTAAATAAAAAATAAATTATTGACAATAATTTTTTTAATAAAATGAAATTTTGCTTTGAGAGAAATTTTAACAAATTGCTAATTAATAATAATACAATTAATGATATTTTTTGACGAATGATAAAATTTATTTCGATTTATTTTTCTTTAGCTAATAAAACCAGAGGAGATGGTGAATCCAAACATCGACGAGATGTCGATGATGACGTATCTCTCGCAATATCCGAACGCGAAATTGAAGCCGGGCGCTCCGTTGAGAGCGCGCACGAATCCAAACAGGTAACTCGATCAAATTTTTTTGAACATCAGCCAAAAAAATCATACAATAATAAAACCACGAGAAAAATTACGTTGATAAAATTTTTCGATGATGACGATGAACAAAATGTACGAAAAAAAAACAATTCACAAAAATTCGTGACAATTACATAAAAAAAATTGTTCCTGTAAAATATGCTGCCAATTTTTCGATAAATAATTGAGATTTGTATTTCATTTGTTTTTTCCGTTGGCAGCGTTCCGCCACCGCGGTAAGTCGGGCAACGCCATAGCTGTGTTTTTGGAAACTGCGCTTATTTGATTTTTAGCGGCTTAGTCGCAATGTTCGAAAAAAAAACCGAAAAACGTGTAAATAGAAAAAAAACGCTCTCTCGCTCAGGTTGTTTTTTCTACAATTGAATTTAAAAAATTTAAAAACGCCCGCATTGTCTAATCAAGTTTGATTAACCGAAGTTCGATTGTTATTTTTTAATTTTTTTTTCCTCACTCGAGGATTCAGACTCTGATCTATTTACGTTCCAGTAGAAGCATAGACACCAGTCGACTACTTATCAATAACGCTTGATAACAGGTTGAAACAATTAATGATTAATTTTTTTTTTAAATCAAGCCTTTTCTTTCAAGGATGGAAGATTTGACGTTTTTTCACAGCTTGCTCTTTCGGATTTATTCCTATTTTTAATTGAGCTTCATTTTTTGCTAATTTGGGATTAGAGTACGTGCTTACGGGCCTGGCATAGAACCGACCGGTCCGATCGTCGGAGCTCCCGCCAACTTCACCGTCGAGACTTTCTCGGCTGGCAAAGGCAACGTCGAGGTCACCGTCGATGATCCTAAAGGAGCAAAAACACCGGTAATAAATTATTTATTTTTATGGTTACACAATATCCTGATGAATAAAAAAATAGAAAAATTTACATCAGATTGATGTAAATTTGAGCTAAAAATTCGAAAGATTTTGATCGATGACAAATTTTCATATCGACGTACTTTTGACGATAAAAAGAAAACTAATTTTCTCCTAATTTCTTCATGAGTATGTATCATAATTAATATTTTTAAAAAATGTTCAATATCAAATTCATCGTCGATGATCCTAAAGGAGCAAAAACACCGTTAATAAATTATTTATTTTTATGGTTATACAATATCCTGATGAATAAAAAATGGAAAAATTTACATCAGATTGATGTAAATTTTGAGCTAAAAATTCGAAAGATTTCGATCGATGACAAATTTTCATATCCACGTACTTTTGACGATAAAAAGAAAACCAATTTTCTCCTAATTTCTTCATGAGTATGTATTATAATTAATATTTTAAAAAAATTTTCAATATCAAATTCATCGTCGATGATCCTAAAGGAGCAAAAACACCGGTAATAAATTATTTATTTTTATGGTTATACAATATCCTGATGAATAAAAAAATAGAAAAATTTACATCAGATTGATATAAATTTGAGCTAAAAATTCGAAAGATTTTGATCGATGACAAACTTTCATATCGACATACTTTTGACGATAAAAATAAATCTAATTTTCTCCCAATTTCTTCATGAGTATATCATAATTAATATTTTTAAAGATCATAATTTTTTAATATAAAATTCATATACATTTTAATTAATTTTTTGAATGAATTCGATCGATGATAATTTTAAGGCCGATTTGCTATTTTTTCATAATTATTAATTATATAACAATATAATGATTACGACATCATAATACTTTACTATGAAAATGCTATGAATATTCAAAGAGACATAATAATAAAAATTTTCAGGTTGACATGCGATTCAACAATGACAGAAATCTAACTTACTCGGTGTCGTACACTCCGAAAATGGAGGGACCACACAGAGTGCGAGTTCTCTTTGGTGGTCGAGAGATACCGAAGAGTCCGTACACGGTTATGGTCGAAGGACAACCGGGAGATCCGAGCAAAGTCACCGCTAGCGGACCGGGCTTGCAGCCGGAAGGCGTTATCGTCAATCGTCCTACATACTTTGATATATTTACCAAAGGTGCTGGTCGTGGAGTGCCGGAAGTTATCATTCTGGATCCGCAGGTTCGTCACTGATAATGAATATAAATTATACAGAAATACATTTTTCATATTCTAAAAGTACATGCAATAATTGAATTCAATTGATTTTTAAAAATTGAATTTAATTTTCGTATTAATGTAATTTTAATTATTCTTTAAACCTTAATTTAATCTTCAATTTAATTTAATTTTAATTATTTTTTATAATTTCAAGAAGTCAAAAATTTATCGTAAAATTTAATTTGTTGATAATATTATTGTTAATAATTTATTTATTATTGTAACAGGGCTCGAAAACGACGATCCCGGTGAAATTGCGTCAAACGTCACCCGACGTGTGGAGATGCGAATACGCTTCGCCAATAACTGGCCTGCACTCCGTCAACGTATTTTTCGCAGGAAAATTGATACCTGGCAGCCCGATGGGCGTGAACATTGCTCCGGTTTCGGATGCGAAGAAGTGTCGGGCCTACGGCAGAGGATTGTTACCAACCGGTGTCAGAGTCAAGGATGTCGCTGATTTTACCATCGTGACGAAAGATGCTGGCGAGGGTGTTCCTGAGGCTCGGGTTATCGGTCCGGGTGGTACTAACTTACCTGTTCAGTAAGTTTTAAGATAATTTTTATTAATCAATTAATCAAATAAACAATAAATAAAGTATTTATTGTATTATTATGAGGAATATTTAAAAAAAAATCTTCATGAAAATTTGTTTGTTTTCAGGATTAAAAAAAAAGATGCCACGACATACGAGTGTGAGTACGTTCCCGTGAAAGACGGAAGGCACGTGGTGATGGTAACGTACGGAGGAAAAGAAATTCCGAAGTCCCCGTTCGAGGTAAATGTCGGTCCTTACAAAGAGTCGACGATCAGGGTCTTTGGGCCTGGACTCTACGGAGGAGTCGTCGACCATCCAGCTAAATTTACGGTGGACACGAACGGAGAGGCTGGAGCTCTTGGATTCTCGATCGAAGGTCCATCCAAGGCGAAAATCACTTGTGACGATCATGGCGATGGAACCGCTGACGTCACTTACGTTCCGACTATGCCTGGACCGTACGCTGTCCATATTCTGTGTGATAACGAGGACATACCAAAGTCTCCCTACATTGCTCACATCGCTCCAAAATCTGACTTCGACCCAACAAAGGTTTTTTTCCTTTTTTCATTTAACAAAGATTTTGTATCGTCGTTATAATTTCCTTGAATAATTTTTATTGGAAAGAAAACGTTTTAAATAATTTTTATTGATTTTTAGGTCGAAGTTTACGGACCTGGAATCCAGCCTGAAGGCGTTGGTCGTGGCAAGCCGACTCAATTTACCGTTGACGTGAAGAAAGCCGGCCAGGCTCCTCTCGAAGTTTCGATCCAGGATGTACTCGGAAGGGAAGTTCCTGTTAAACTCGAAGACAAACACGATGGCACTGTTCTAGCCTCTTACATGCCAACTTCCGGTTCTCAGCACATCGTGATGGTCAGTTTCCTCGTCAAGTTCTTCGACAAAGATTTCTCGCAAATGAATAATTTTATCGAATTTAAAATTCGTAGGTAAATTATGGTGGTGTCGCGACTAAAAAATCACCGTACAGAGTAAAAGTCACGGCGCCGTTGAATCCGGCTATGGTTTCGGCTTTCGGTCCTGGTTTGGACAAGGGAGTAAAATCGAACACGGCTACGCATTTCAACGTCGATTGCCGAGAAGCCGGACCTGGTGAACTGGAAGTATCGATGCTCACACCCGATGGAAAAGAGCTTCCGGTCTCTTTTACGGATAACGAGGATGACACTTACACTCTCGACTACGTCGCACCTCAGCCTGGCGTCTACACGGTCAATCTGAAATACGGTGGACTCAAAGTACCGCAGTGTCCCATAAAAGTCAACGTGCAACCTCACGTTGACGTTTCGAAAATTCGAGTCGACGGCCTCGAACCTAGTAAGTTTTTTTATTTTTTTTGGAAGGAAAAATATCTCAAGGAACAAAATATAGTCTCATTAAACTCGCGTCATAGAATCTTGGGGCTTTTTTTTCATTTTTTGAAGATTTATGTGAATTCGAGAATCCTCAGTATAATTCCACGAAACGAGAGAAAACGCCATTTATTTCGAGAACACGGGGCTTTGCTAAAAATAATCGGGACAGAGTTTTTTCCGCAATTTTTCGACGCTTTCGAAATCTCGTAGAGCTCGCATAATCTTTTCACACTCATTTATTCTTTCCTCTCCAATTACTTTCGCAATCGAGATGTCGACGTTTTCTCTATTCTCATTCGTTATCTTAACAAAAAATGAAAAAAAATTAAAAAAATAATAATAGAGCCGTGAAGGAGTCGAAACATTTTTTGAAAGCTCTCCGAGGCTCGGGAACAGAAATTCGATGAATTCCTGCCAGAGAGGAGGAAAAAAAATCTGTAAAAAAAGATTATAAAAAAAAAGGAAAGAAGGAGAAAAAACGAAATGAAAAATCATCGTAGCGGCGCCGGTCAACAGCCTGCAGCAGTTTCGGGTGATAACTCAGGACGCGGGAAAATCGGCGGACTTTCAAGTGGCGATAACCACGCCATCGGGGAACCGGGTCAAGGCGCACGTAATTCCGAGCCACGATGGCTACGTCGTGAATTTCACACCGATGGAGCTGGGAGAATATTTACTGGCGATAAGTTTCGGCGGCGAGCCCTTGACGGCGTCGCCTTATCGGTTGAACTGCGTCCATGGGAGCGACCCGGGCAAGGTAAGAGCGAGCGGTCCGGGTCTCCATCGAGGAATCGTCTGCAGGCCGGCAGAGTTCGTTATAGACACCCGGGGCGCCGGCCAGGGCGGTCTCGGGGTCACTGTCGAGGGTCCCTGCGAGGCAGCGATAAATTGTCGCGACAACGGCGACGGGACCTGCTCCGTCGCTTATTTGCCAACTGAGGTCGGCGATTACGGCATCAACATAACGTTCAACGAGAGACACATACCCGGATCCCCGTTCCAGGCTATCATCGTCGGCGAGGTCGATCTCTCCAAAATCAAAGTCACCGGAAATGGCATTCAGCCTCACGGTTAGGAGCCATCCTCCTGTCTTTTTCTACTTCCCTTTTGCTGCCTCCTTGTATTATTCTCTCTCACTTCGGATCTTCATTGTCGAGTTTTCTTTTTCACGAATTTGTCCTCGATGTGCCTGGACTGCATCATGGAATTTTGTTGTTTTCTTTTTTACAGAATGTCACCGTTTAGGTACAAAAATACACCGGAAGTCATGTCCCTGATCGGCGTGTGATACTATCTTTTTCTTTCTCGTTTCTTCTTTCTGTCGCTGCCTCATTTTTCTTCTCTATCTCTTCTCTTCAGCATATACAGTTTGGAAATATTTTCATTGTCAGACTCGTTTATTTTTACGTCATCTACGTTCATCGACGTGCCTGGCATGAAATTTTTAGCGAGAAATGTCGACTATCTTCCTACTTTATTCTCTAACCGCTCGTCAGTGTGAATTTTTTTCATTGTAGCATTTTTATATTTTTATTCATTCCGAACGGTATACTCGCCGTTTTCGCGAGACAATTTTCACTGTGTACATGTAAAGTGTGAAAAATCGAAGCATGGTGTTTTCTTGTCTTAGGTTTATAGAAAACTCTAGACAAGATTTTTTCACATCAGAATTTTTTTGAGTTTCAGTTTATTTAATTTTGTTGAGGGAAGTTTAATAAAATATCTTTGAAAATTTCAGGTCTGAATGTGAACAATCCTGCCGAGTTCACCATTGATACCAGAGCGGTGCCGAAGACGAAGAGCGACGAGGGAAAAATTGCGTGCTCGATAACAAACCCGAGTGGAGCGAGGACGGAGAAGGTCATAACACCCCAGAGTGACGGCACTTACAGAATAAGTTACACACCCTTCGAGGAGGGACGTCACACGATCGACATTCTCTACGACAATGTCCCCATTCCTGGCTCGCCCTTCACCGTTAACGTCAAACGCGCCTGCGACCCGACCAAGTGTCGAGCTTACGGGCCAGGTCTTGATAAGGGCTACATCAATAAGCCAAATAAATTTACAGTCGAGACGAGTGGTGAGTGCATAAATCCTTAATGTAAAGAAATAAAATATAATAATTAAAATAAAATAATTTAATAATTAAAATTAAATAATTTAAGGGGTTACATCTAGTCATCGGCAGAAAAAAAGCAGGTTTTTTTGAAATTTTTTTTGGGAAACTGATTGCAGTTTTGGAACTGTTTCTTTTTCCACAGCAAAGGGTATATTGTTTACTATGTTTCATAATTTTTCTAGTGTAAAAGATTCACAAATGGAGCAGATATAATATATTTTACGGACCGCTGTCCAGAAAAA